>VDFB02352936.1:0-30050 GCA_007258455.2 Sequoia sempervirens
TATTTTCAGCATATTTCATATAATATTCTCCTATTGTGCAAGTTATTTCATAACAAGTGGTATCAGAGCATGATCTAAGCACTGTAGAGGCAAGGTTTTTTCTCAATTTTCGAGATGATTTTGGGAAGAGAATATCTTTCATATTTTGGAAAAAAAAAAATATTTTTAAAGGGTTTTTGAAGAACATATTAAAGAAGCTACAGTATATATTTCAGAAGAATTGGAGCAAAATTAAGCGAATTATTATAGAATTAGGGTTTCTACACAATTGTTTTGGAATCTGCATATCTCGCACGGATTGTCTAACTGGAGCCTTATTTTTATTGGGTTTTTGAAGACATATTAAAGGAGATTACAGTAAAAAATTTGGAGGAATTGGAGCATAAATAATCAAGTTATTGAAAAATTAATTTTTTCACAAATATCACTCTCCACGCTGCAAATCTACTTATTTCTTGGAGATTTTTCTAGGTGAGAGTTATTTTGGCCCTAGTAAGTTATATTAAAAATTTAGAGAATTTAAGCTTCATTTGTGTGATTTATTTCAAAATTAGTGGTTCCCATCATGACGGGGCCTAAAACAAGGGGCAAAAGGAATGTTGTCACTCCAGGGAAGACTCCTGATAAGGATGGGGCAACAATAGAGGATATTAATCATAATGAGGAAATCAGTAAGGTCAAGGAATAAATTTCCTTAATGAAGATGGATATGTGTGACCTAGGAGGAGATATATTGGACATACAAAACATGTTAAGCACCTATATGGCTGAACCAAGAAAGGAGTTCTCAAGTGACCAAGGTGAAAATTCTAGGTCAACTAACATTGACACAAGTTTTAGTACTCCTACGGGATCTAGGAGTTTATTTCCAAAGGTGGATATGTGCAAGTTCGATGGCAAGGATCCTCTAACATGGATAAACCAAATGGAGAATTTTTTTGAAGTACACCAAATCCCAAATGGACAAAAGCTCACGATGGCTTCCTTATATCTAGAACGAGATCAATTCATTTGGTATCGTTGGCTTTGCACTCATCGAAGTAAAAAGGGGCTCACAGGTCTCATGGTCAATTTTTCTGAAGGAACTCCAAGCACAACATAGTAATAGTGTATTGGACAACTTCTTTAGCTAGGCAACTAATAAGCAGGTGGAGTTAAGGATTATATTCAGCAATTCCAAAATCTATCCTTAAGAGTGGATACAATTATGGAGGAAAAATTGAATGATTTATTCTTGGGGGGTCTCAAGAATCACATTCAACATGAGGTACACATGTTTATCCCTAACTCCATAAATGAGTCTTTTATCTTAGCACGTAGGGTAGAGGAGAACTATTTGATTCCTAAGAAGCAAAGGGCTAATGTGACAAGAGAGAAAGGATATTCAACACAACCTACTAGGTTGAATCCACAAAAAATTGAGGAGAAAAGAGAAAAATGGTTGTGTTTCAATCGTGATAGCAAATACAGTCAAGGACATAAATGCAGTGAAAATAAATTGTTCTATATTGAAGGGTCAAGTGAGGAAGAAGAGGAGGAACCCATACTAGAGGGATGAAAGGAGTCAAATGAGGAATCATGATTCTCAACCAATCATTCTTGTCATGCACTCTCTCGGTTTTTGAGTGCTCCACAAACTTTCAAGGTGGTGGGGTTCCTAAAGAAGCAGAAGGTAACAGTGTTGATCGACTCAGGTAGTACTCATAATTTCATCAACAAAAAGTTAGCTACTCGTCTAAATTGTTTCATATATCCAGCTCCAGAGTTTCAAGTTTTGATTGCAGATGGTGGTACAGTTAGTTGTTCAGGGAAGTGTCATAGCATTAAATTATCCATGGTAGATTATCAACTTGATACCCCAATGTATGCGATATCCATGGGTGCAATAGATATTGTTTTGGGAGTACAATGGCTTACTACATTAGGAACAATTGAGATGAACTTCCAAGAACTATTCATGAGATTTCAATCGGAAGGAAGGCTAGTAGAGCTAAGGGGGTTGAAGGAAAAATATCCACAAATGGTAAGCTCTCATCAAATGCAAAGTTGTTTAGAAAGGAGTGGGATGGATTTGTGGCTGACTATGTTCATTAGAAGTCTCTCAATCTAATGCTCCTACTCATCAGTTTACAAGCTATAATTGATTATACTCAGTTATTCTTGGAGATATGCCTAAAGGACTTCCTCCTAAGAGGGATCATGATCATGCCATATAGTTAGTCCCAGGGAACCAACCACTAAACATCAGGCCTTGTAGGTATCCACACATACAAAAGAGTGAGATAGAAAAGATTGTTGAAGAGATGCTAGAGGGAGGAATCATCAGGCATAGCCAAAGTGCTTACTCTTCACCTGTGGTGATGGTATGTAAGAAGGATGATACTTGGCGCATGTGTCTATATTATAGAGTACTCAACATGTACACCATTAAAGATAAGTTTCCAATTCTAGTCATTGATGATTTGCTAGATGAATTAAATGGAGCTATGTATTTTACCAAGTTAGATCTTAGATGCAGTTATCACAAATTAGTTAAGGAGGGAAAGATATTTGTAAGACAACATTCAGAATCCACGAGGGTCATTATGAATTTTTGGTGATGCCATTTGGTCTTACCAATGTACCATCTACATTCTAAAGTTTGATGAATTCCATTTTTAAGAAGTTCTTGAGAAAGTTTGTGTTAGTATTCTTTGATGATATATTGATTTATAGCAAGACTTGGGAAAGAAATTTGCAACATGTGGATCAAGCATTACAAATACTTGTAGATCATCAACTCTATGCTAAGCCATCCAAATTATTGCTTTTGGTCTTAAGGAGGTGGAGTATTGTGGACACATAGTTTCACATGAAGGAGTAAGGAGTGGACCCCTAACAAAATTAGGAGGCTATCATGGAATGGCCTATTCCAAAAACCATTAAAGCTGAGGGTTTCTTAGAAGTTGATAGGGTACCGAAGTTTGTGAAGAATTATGGTCGTATAGTAGCACCTCCTCACCCACTCTATTATGAAGAATGATTCTTTTTCATTGGAATGAGTCTGCTAATACAACATTTGAGAGATTGAAGGAGTCTATGTGTAAAACTCCAGTGCTTGGCACTCCCGACTTCACCAAGGAATTCATTGTGGAATGTGATGCTTCTGGAAATGGGATATGAGCAGTGCTCATGCAAGAAGGTCGACCGATTGCTTTTGAGAGTCATCAATTAAAGGGTAAGAATCAGCTAAAACCTATTTATGAGAAGGAAATGCTTGCAATCCTTCATGCAGTTAAACAATGGAGGCCTTATCTAGTGGGTAGACACTTCAAGGTTAAGACATATCATGATAGCATAAAATATTTTTTGGAACAAAGACTATCTTCTGAAGAGCAACAAAAATGGGTCACTAAGATGTTAGGATATGACTTTGAGATTGTATATAAGAAAGGGAAAGAAAATATTGTAGCGGATGCACTTTCAAGGAAGGATGAGAAAGAGGAAGCCTTATTGTGTTCCCTTTCAATATTACAAGAAAATTGGGTGGAGGAAGCCAAAGCAGAGTGGAAAAATGATGTTTCGACAAGTAATCTCATTGAACAATTAAAAAAGTGATCATAGTAGTTCAGATAAGTTTTGTTGGAAGGGAGATACTCTTTGGTATAAAGAGAATTTGTATCTCTACAAGAATTCCACTCTTAAACAAAATATTCTCATAGAGTTGCATGAGTCTCCAGTTGGTGGTCATTTAGGATTTTTGAAGACATATCATTGAGTCAAGCAAGATTTTTTTTGGGAAGGGCTAAAAGGTGATGTTCAAAAATTTGTAGTTGAAGGTTTGGTTTGTCAAAGGAATAAAGGGAGAGAATTAAGCCACCAGGTCTCTTGCAACCCTTATCTATTCCTAGCCGGTGTTGGGAAGGTATCCATGGACTTCATCAGGGGCTTCCCAAATCTAAAGGTCATATTTCATCATGGTATTAGTTTATCACCTCACTAAATATCGCATTTCATTTGCATTATCACATCAACACACTACGACCGTCTTGAGTGGAAAAATAGTTTTTTGGAGAATATCCAAAACTACATGAATTACCACCTAAGGTTATTGTTAGTGATAAGTGATCCTATCTTCGCACTAGTTTCTTTTGGGAAAGATTTATTCTCATGTTTTAGGGTACTCAATTGGCTCCATAACTCTCTTCATACCACCCTCAATTAGATGGGAAAACTGAGGTTGTTAATAAGTGTTTGGAAGGATATCTACGTTGTTTCACTTCAAAGAAATAGTCTCAATGGATAGATTGGCTACCACTTCTGTAGAATGGTGGTATAACACTTCTTTCATAGCTCATCAAAAATGTCTCCATTTTGGCACTTTATGGATATCATCCTCCTTCCATCACATCATCAATAAAGGTGTCACCAAGGGTTCGTAGTAGAAGACCACTTGCTTCTATCAACAACAAGTACTTTCAGTGACTCAAGGAGAATTTAGCCATGGCACAAAAATCAAATGAAACAACACAATGCACTCTCAACATCGAGTGAAAGAATTTCTTGAAGTTGGGGATTGGTCTTCAGATTGCAGCCTTATAAGCAAATCTCACTAAAGCAACAAAAAAATAATAATAAGTTGTCTCCAAGGTATTATGGACCATACCAAATCATGCAAAAGATCTGTAGTGTTGCCTACAAGCTAGAGTTGCCACCAACAACAAAGATACATCCAATTTTTCATGTTTCTTGTCTGAAGAAGGTAATTGGGAATAATATTCCAGCTCAAACAACACTACTAGAGCTCGATGAAGAAGGAAGAATCATTTTGGAACCAAAGTGCATTCGTCAAACATGCACAAAGAAGCCGAGGAATAGAACTCTCATTGAGTATCTCATCCAATGGAAGAATTTACTAGTTGAAGATGCCACATGGGAGGACAAGGAGTTCATTCAAAAAAATCCAAACTTGATTAGCATTGAGGATAATGCTTCTTTGAAGAAGGGGGGCATGCTAACTTTAATATTATTGTACATTGGGTTATGAATAGTCGGCTTGTGGCTATCTTAACTCTCTATTAAGTCATATTATCATTAGTATATTGTTATTTAGTTGTTTAGGTCGGCCTAAGTCTTATATAGGTGTGTATAAGTCGCCTAGGTGATATCCTAGGCATAAATAGGTATATATAGGAGGTTGTGAGTCTTATTTCATCATCAAGTTGTGAAGTGTGTTCTCATTGGAGATATTTGGAGGTTTTCCCCCTCGAAGTGGCTTGTTATTCTCAGTTATTATCAAGTATTTTTAGCACATTTCATATCATATTCTTCTATTGTGCAAGTTATTTCATAACACTATTTACATTTTTCAGTGGGTGAACCAAACTTGAATACTCAATAGAAAATCCTATAAACAAATGCAATTGCATTTTCCTTAAAACAAAAAAAATAAAAAAAAATAAAAGCATTTTTTTCATTCCATAGTTAGGAGTCCCAAAACATTCACAAAGGCTTGGCAGTTGTTTATGACAACTACAAGGTCACAACATAGAAAAAACATGGAAGAAAAAAAACAATGCCAGCATACCACCAACAAACACCATGAATGACAAAGGTGGCCCATGGGTCTATAGGCCAAGTGACCTTGAAACACCTCAAAAGAGATCCATGTACAAAGAAACATTTAGTGAGGAAGAGCTAAACCACAAACAACAAGAAGTGATGGAACAATCAAACCAGGACCCAAAAGGAGTGGTCATAGAAGAGGTGGATACTGAGGAGGAAATAAATGATGAAGAACTATTTCAACATTCCAACAACCCCAAGGTGTTCAAACTAATGGGTAAACTATTGAAAAGGACCCAAATTTTTTCTTCAAATTAGCACAGAGTGGTGCTAAATTTCCAATAGACTTTAATGTGGAAGCTCTCAAAGATCCTAACCTTATTCCCCTAGGGAATAATTCAGTTGTGAGATGGATATCCAAACCCACAAATATTCCAAACATGCCACCTGTATTCTCACAAAAAAATGGACAACCCATGGAAAACCCATTGTATAGAAAACCAACTCAAATTGAACAAGCAGTAGTGGCCCAACAGTATCAAGGAGGTCCATCCCAATACATACTACAAAGAAAAAATCCTCCCCCAAGATAATACGTTCCTTAAAACACATCATATATTGACCCTTCCCAAAATGTATCAAATCCACAAGGGTAATTTCCATAATAGTACCAACAACCAAGAGGGCCACATGGTCCCCTTCTTTTTCAACAGTACCAACAACATGGTGTACCACAGGGTACCCTTCTCAATTCATCCCATCAATAAGGTAACCCACCAACACACCAATAGGGAAACCTTCAATATACTTCGTCCCATCAACAAGGTAAACCACCAATGCACCAACAGGGAAACCTTCAGTATAATTCATCCCATCAAAAAGGTAACCTGCCAATGCACCAACAGGGATTTACCTTTAGTATAATTCATCCCACCAAAAAGGTAACCTGCCAATGCACCATCAAGGAAACCTTCAATATACTTTTTCCTAACAACAAGGAGTGCCATAAGGCACCCTTCTTCAGTCATCCCATCAACAAGGTAACCCGCCAACACACCATCAGGGAAGCCTTCAACATAGTTCACACCCAAAACAAGGTGTACCATAGGGTACCCTTCCCAATTCATCTCACCAACAAGGTAACCTACCAACACACCACCAAGGGAACCTTTAGTATAGTTCACCCCAACAACAAAGAGCTAACTTTCCTTACATACAACAAGGAGCTAACCCTCCTTACGTCCAACAAGGAGCTAGCCCTCCTTATGTCCAACAAGGAGCTAACCCTCCTTAAATTCAACAAGGAGCTAACCCTCCTTACATTCAACAAGGAGCCAATCCTTCTTACATCCAATAAGAATTTAATCCTCCTTCCACCTAACATGGTTACCAAGGTCCCATACCTTCACAATACCTAATCTATGACCAAAACATGGTAGGACAACAAGGTTATTATGCACAAGATCCCCAAAAAAGCATACCAAAATAGAGATGGAAATGGAACTACAAGCAATAAATTAGATGATATTAGATATGAAAATAGTGAAACCAAAGAAGACTTATTCCCTTCAAGATATATGTCCATTTACTTTTGATCATTCCATTACTATGCTTCCCTTTCCAAAGAATTTTGAAATACCCAAGTTTGAAAAATACGAAGGAAAGGAGGACCTAGTATAACATGTATGAGAATTTTTGATAGCATGCATGGAAGTAAAAAAAATGACTCTCACCTCATGAGGCTCTTTCCACGAAGTCTTATTGGTCATTCTATGGAGTGGTTCACGCATCTACAACTCAGAATAAAAAGATTTGACGAACTATCTACCTAATTTATAACCCACTTCTCATTCAACATAGAACAAGACATCACCATTATAGATCTATACAAAATTAAGCATATTCAAGGAGAATCCTTCACCTCCTACCTTCAATGATGGCGACATAAGTCTAGTCAATGCAAATTACCTATTCCTGACAAGGAATTGGTTGGCATATTCATTTCAAATGTCCAAGCAGAAGACAACTACCAACTTACCATGATGTGTCCCACAAAATTTGAAGAGGGCATTGAAAAAGGATTGCACATATAAAGGGACCTCATAGCAAGAGGGGTGATCAAGATAAACAACCTGAGAGACAGTTCCTCTAATTCAAATGAGAAGTCAAAAATCTAGGCTAAGAACAAAAAAATTACAAACGATGGGGTAGTAGATGCTAGAGCAGTATGGAATATAAAAAATTCTAATATCCCTCAAAAAAACCTCAAGTGGCACAAACAAACTATGCTCCTAATAATGCACAAAATAGCCAACTTAATTATCCCCAAAACAACCAAGTAGTCAAAAAATAGATGAATTAGGGAGGGCAATAGAGACAGTACAATAACCCAAGAAGGAAGTTCACAGTATTAGGAGAGTCACTTGAGATAGTCATGTGTAAGCTAGTGCAAAAAACCTCATCAAGGTCAACAATCACCCAAATTATGAGGATCCAACCTTCAAAACACCATGGTACAACAAGAAGGACTTGTGTGAGTTCCACAAAATCAAAGGACACACAACAAAAATTGCGTGAGACTTAAGCACCTCATCCAAGACTTGATAGACAAAGGAGAAGTGGATGTTGAACATTGTCCCCGAAACAAGGACCTTCAGATATACACAAACCCAATCCAAAACCATGCTAAAAGGAATGACAAAGGAAAGGACCAAGACTACCACAATGCTAACTACACATATGGTGACACAGTTATAGGTACCCTATCTCAAGTAGATGACACTAGGGTAGATGTAGTGACTATACGAGGTGGAGAAAATGATTGCAATGTAACTACCCATCGAGGGAGAGTTACAATACAAGGAGCCCCACCCAAACCCACAACTAAGTCATCAAATGATTACAACATTGTGGAGCAGTTGAAGAAGACTCATGCCTTAATCTCAATCCTAGAACTACTAAAAATATCACCCACACATAGGGAGATATTGGAAAAAGCATTGGAAAAATTAGTCCCCAATGACCTCAAACCAGATCAATTCCAAGCCATGGTTGGAAAAATTATGGCCAATCACCATTTAGTCTTTTTCGAGAAATACCTTCCACAAAAGTCATTCCACAAATAGGCCCTCTACATAGAGGTTGGTGTCCACAAGAACATGGTCCAGAGAGTGTTGATAGATAATGGTATAGGTCTAAACATCTATACCTTGAAATTTGTCAAATAGTTGGGGTATTTTGATGATGTGATAGACAAAGAAAGGGGCATTACTATAAGGGCCTACAATAACCTTGAAAGGAATTCAGAAGGAACAGTCAGGATACCAGTGTAGATAGGACTAGCCACCATGGAAACCACATGTCAAGTACTTGACTTGGAATTACCATATAACCTACTCATGGGACACCCCTAGATTCATGCATTATAGGTATTTCCTTCAACCTTCACCAATGCCTAAAGTTTCCCCATGAAGGAAAAGAGGTGACATTATATGCCGACCCTGAACCCTTCCACTTTTGTGCAAAATTGGAGGAAGAGTATAATAAGATCCAATGTATACCCAAAAATGACATCTCCTTCCATTCATTCTCATATGTTGACCCTTCCACTCTACCATGAACCTCAATCAAAGCATCATCAAGTGAGCAACCGAAAATAGAAACCAAGGTTCAAGTACTTGACAGGGGTAATGGGAATTATCACTTTAACCAAGCATTTTGTATTGGTATGCTCCCACCGATGCCCAAGGTTTATGGAGGCTCGAAGGAGATAAAATATGTCCAAGTAGTGATAATGGTAGCTAAACCCACCATTTTCACCAAATGGGGAGACATGAAGGATGAAGAAATATTCAAAGAATATTTGTCATCTATAATATACAAAGAGGACCTAAAGGAACCAGAACAATCACAACCCCTCCTAATCAATCCTAGTAGTAAAGGCTACCAGCTAGCCAAACAAATGGGATATAATAGAACAGGTAGTCTTGGGATACATAGAAAAGGCTGATGGGAGCCTATCATAGTGGAACAAAGAAAGAAAAATATGGGACTAGGTTATGAGCCAAAAGATGTGGTTACTCTAAAAACTAGATGTACCTCTTGGGAAAAACGAGTGCCTTCTAATAGTGTTAAGACATTGGATATCTACCACATTATGGACAATGATTTACCTATTGAAGACTTATTCAAAAAAATTATCATTGATAGGTTCCCACTCCAATCCATCAAAACTATTCCCAATATCTATTATTTTAGAACAGATTCTAATGAATATGAATGTGATTCTCCTTCCTTTATCATTGGATATGGTTCCCCAATTTCAAGTGATGATGACCTAGACACCCAATGGGAAAAAGAGGTCAAATCCATACTAACCATCTCAACAAGCTCTATAAGTTTTGCGGATAATGACAATAGCCTACCCATCTTCTACCCTCAATTGATAGATTGGGACCAACAACAACATACACCTATTCTGGAACAATTCCAGAATGATGAAGCAATCACAGATTTCATGGGACTTTGAATAGACATGAATAGACATACCAACAGGAGATCACAAAGGAGGATTCGTCATGAAACTCAAGCAAGATGCCTATTTCTGTGGAGAGATTGAATCTTCTAGTAGCAAAATTGAAAAAGATAATATAAAAATAAACATATGATCCCCTAGAGAAAACCATAGTGTGGCTCTATCGGATCTCGAAAGGAAGAAAATAAAGGGCACATTCGAAGGTGAAAACCTCACCGAGGCACCCGAGGATGGAGGGTTCAATCTCCCCATATCTGAATACCAAGAAAGATCAACACTCCTATTAGAAGAAGCATAATTCATAAATGTTGGCACAAAAAAGAACCCAAAGATCATATACCATGCAACATTGCTTGGTCCTAAAGAGAAAGAAAGCTTCATAGCATTCATCAATGACATAAAGATAAACTTTGCTTAGACCTATGCTGACATGCTTGGACTAGATTCAACATTATTTGTACATATTTTGGCCATAGTCCTTGGAGAAAAACCTATCCAACAGAAACTAAGGAAAATGCATCTTCAAATAGCATTGTTGGTGAAGGTAGAACTAAAGAAGTTATTAGATGTGGGTTTCATCAGACCCATTAATTATCCGGAATGGATATCAAATCTGGTGCCAGTGTTAAATCCAACTAGGGGCATAAGGATCTATACATATTTCTGAGACCCAAACAAAGCTTGTCCAAAGGACAACTTCCTGCTACCAAGAATTGACATGATCGTAGATCTCACAATAGTACATGAGATGTTATCTTTAATGGTTAGTTTCTCTAGGTATAACCAGATAAAAATATCCCTTGATGATCAACACAAAATGGAATTTACTTGTGCTTGGGGGACCTTCTAATGGAATGTAATACCCTTTGGTCTAAATAGTGCAAGAGCAACATATCAAAGAGAAATGACAACCATATTCCATGATATGCTACATACAATCATGGAATACTATGTGGATGATGTTCTAGAAAAATCTGTCAAAAGGGAAGATCATTTGTCAAATCTTGCAAGGGTGTTTGATAGGCTAGAACAATATAACTTGAGACTCAACCCAAAAAAGTGTGTCTTTGGAATAACATCCAGAAAGTTACTAGGGTATATAGTGTCAAGAAGGGGCATTGAAGTAGATCATGTGAAAGTAAAATCAATACAAGAGATGCCTTTTCCAAAGAAATTAAAGCAACTGAGAAATTTACAAGGAAAGTTGCAATCTATTAGGCGATTTATTGTTCAACTAGCAAACAAATGTCACCCTTTCACTCATCTCCTACACAAGGACATCACCTTCAAGTGGGATGGGAGATGACCAAGCATTCCAAAAAGTCAAGGAATACCTACTTACTCCTTTAGTCTTGATGCTACCTATCCTAAAAAAAAAATGATACTTTATGTATCTACCACACAAGCAGTGTTGGGAGCTCTCCTAGCCCAACTAGATGATAATAACAAAGAAAGAGTGGTCTACTACATCAGTCAAACACTGGTGGGCTACAAGTTGAACTACTCACCCATAGAAAGAACGTGTCTCTCAGTCATATTTGTGACACAAAAGCTAAGACACTATTTCTTAAATAGAAAGGTAAAGTTGATTTCCAAGGTAGACACACTAAAAAACCTACTAGCAAAAGTAGTCTTAATAGGTAGAATTGCTAAATGGGTAATTATTTTGAGTGAGTTCAACATAGAGTATGTGGATAGAAGATCCATCAAGGGAAAAATCATAGTAGACCAGTTAGCGGAGGCACCAATAGAGGATCATAAGCCTCTCACAGTAGACTTTCTAGATGAGAGCATTTTGTTGACAAAACAGATAGGCCATTGGACTCTATACTTTGATGGGTCGCACACTCAACATGGATTTGGAGTAGGTATCCTATTTCTCACACCATAGGGAGATAGTATACCCAAGGCATATAGAATTTATTTCCAATGCATGAACAGTATCTCAGAATATGAAGCTCTAATCATAGGGCTAAAGATGGCTATTGAGTGAAGAATAAATGAACTACAAGTCTTCGAAGACTCTTAGCTAGTGATTAGACAAGTGAATGATGAATACCAAACAAAGGATGACAAACTAATGTTGTATAAAATAATGGTCGATAGCTTCAAGGAATATTTTTTCACAATGACCTTTGAATAGATTCCTTAGATCAACAATAGAGCAATTGATGCCATGGAAACAATGGGCTTTCTTCTTGATATTTTGTAGAATATTAAAAAGTATGAGTTCCTTGTGGAGCAACTACTCATACCAACATTTGACATCCTAGAATTAGAATTAGTATGTGTTGTTGTTGGTCCTAATTCCCCATCGTACCAAGACACATTTGATTACATACAACATGGTATCATACCACTTGACCTAAAAAATACCCAAAAGAAGACCTTTACCTATAGGACATCTCGATTTACGATCCTAGGAGATACCATATATCATCGCAGTCTAGATGGTATGTTACTCTAATGTCTTAACAAAAAATAAGTTGAAATGACATTAGAAGAGGTACACGAAGGTATTTGTGGGTCCCACTCTAGCAGACCTAACCTAGTCCACAAGTTGCTGAGAACAAGGTACTATTGGCCCTCCATGGAGCAACATTGTGTTAAGTATTCCCAAAAGTGTCATCAATGCCAACAACATAGTGACCTCGTTCATGCACCAACACAAGAGTTCAAACCCATAACAACACCATGTCTATTTTCACAATGGAGATTAGACTTGGTAGGAAAAATTTCTCTTGGTTCCTCTAATGGGAATAAGTTTATTATTACTACCACTAAGTAATTCACCATATGGATAGAAGAAATTCCATTGACCTACATCACTGGAAAATAGATATCAAAATTCATTTTGAATTATCTGATTTGTAGGTATGGAATTCCCCAAATAATCATAACAGACAATGGCACCCCATTCAAGAATTAAAACATCCAAGAGATTTGTTCCAAATTCTCTATCCAACATAGATTCTCCATGCCCTATTACCCCCAAGGAAATGGTCAGGCTGAAGCGTCTAATAAAACCATCTTAAAAATACTAAAGAAGACTATTAATGGAGTTAATCATGATTGGAATTTACAATTGAACCCATCCCTATGGGCTTATCAAACCAACATCCAAACACCTACAGGTGCCACACCATTTTCCTTTGTCTACGGATCAGAAGCAGTCTTACTTATCAAGGTTGAAATCCCCTCATTGTGAATCTTACTAAAAGGCATGATTAGCAATGAAGAGTATCGGGTATCTAGATTAAATGAGTTGGAGATCCTAGATGAAAGGTGCTTATGTGTGTTAAACCATCTTTAGGTTTATCAGAATTGGCTCAAACAAAGCTATGAAAAAAGGATCAAGGATAAAAACTTTTAGGTTAGTGACTTGGTCCTCAAAGACAATCAGAAGGTACAAGTGAATCAAGATGGAAAAGGAAAATTTGAACCCAATTGGTTAGGCCCATTTATCATCACAACAAGTGATGGTTTTGGAGCTTGTCAATTGGCTACTCCTGAAGGAGAACCCTCAGATGAAATGCTGAACAAAAACCACCTCAAAAATTTCTACACATGAAACACGTCAAAATACCCTAGGAAAAAGGGTAAAAATCCAAAAAGAAAAAGATAAAAAAGAAAAAAAAATTCAAAAAGATAAAAAAGATAAAAAAACAAAAGAAAATAAAACAGTAAAGAGAAATAAAGCATTCTTTTAGTGAAAACCACTTTGTGGAACTTCTAGAATAGGTACCATTGTGAAAACCTAGCAAACAGGCACTATGTTTGAATAAGACTTGCATTGTTATCTATCGATACTATCCACAACACCCATCCATTCGTCTCATAATTAAACATGTGTCCAACCATGGCTTGGTACTAATTTAGGAAAGTAGTCTTGACTCCAACTGTGGGAAAATTCTTAAAGTTGGTCATGGATTAGATCTTTATGCATCCTATCATGGTCAAAACATTGAAAATAAAAAACACTTACAAAACATTGAAAATAAAAGAAACATCTAGAAAATGACAAAAATCAAAACAACTTTGGATTATTTCCTCACTCAAACAATTCTAAGATATCAACATTTTCTTGAACCTCATGACCAGTTTAGGTAGATTTCCCACAACATATCCTCTAGAAACAAAAGTGGAATATCAATCCAAGTTATCAATGTTGTTTGAAATCTCAAAATGCTTTGAGTCAACACTGGTCGAACTACATGGTCTCTGCGTGTACAACGTAGGCAAGGCTTATCTCTGATCAGCTCCCAAGGCCTTAGGTTAGTCCATTTAGGTTTCTATCATGCTTTCATTCAAATTAGTCAAAAAATTTAAAATTTAAAAACATTCAGAACATTCAAAATACAAAAACATTCACAAAACATAAAATATCAAAAACATGGTCATACCAAACCAAGCAAACTACGAGCCTCTGCATGTACAATGTAGGAAAGGCTTATCTTTGATGATCCCTTGAGGCTCTATATTAGTCCCCTAAAAACAACAAAAACAACATCATAAAACTCAAAAAAACAAAAATTCCTATCTCCTTAATCACAATCCGCAATAAACTTTTCACCCATAATAAACAAATTGTCACCTCCACCCTTTCACAAAATAGACAAAAAATAGAGCAAACACCAAAAGATATAACTTTCAAGAAAACAATCACAAAACTTTGATTACAAAATAGACGAAAACAAGGGAAAAGTATTAGCTACCTATATTTTTGACAAGTCACCAACAACATTCTGAGATATGCCTTAACGAATTTGTTCCTACTATAGACATGATCAACACCAGATAATAGCCCCACCCCAAATAGTTATGGAAAGCGATACTACAACTTTTTTTTTTATCTTTTTATGGTCTTATCTCTATGATTTATTTTATTTTCTCATTCCTAGGATCTCTCAAGGATGTCCATAAGGATTTAGAGAAGAAGGAATGAGGGCAATTGAGCATCATTTCGGTTTGTTGTTTGTAAGATATTTTTGTAATACTATCATGATGAATACTTGCTTTATTGAGTGTATGGAATTTTTTTGAAATAGTTCATGTAGTAGGTGCATGTTAGGTATTCTATACCTCTCTGTGTAATTGGTCTGAAAGTTTTAAAATAACCCAACCATATATTTTAAACAAAGTTTTCATATGTCTATTATGAGCAAGAATATTCTTTGTATGTCGAGTCAAAGTCCATGCAATGGATACAATGTCACCTTGGTCATTAATACCTTGGTGCATCATATCTGTTTTCTACATCAAAAGGGATTGTTAAAAATACAAATCCTCCAAGCAAAGCGAAACCAACTCATCAATAACTAAAAACATCACATTTCTATCCATCATCAAATATATCTTCTAACTAACATTCATCCTGCATCCACAATGTTGTCAATACATATCATGATGATAATAAAGAAATTAAAACATCATGTATAAGGCATACATCCATCATATATCATCATACATTAAAATGATATATCAATCATCCATTCATCCACATCATATGCATACATAAAAAAAGTACACAAAAAAAAATATAAACATACATCATCATACATCATCATCCATAAATCATCACATAAACACATAATGAAGCCAAATCAAAGCATGCATATCTCATATATATCATCATCAAAAAAGGAGAATGTCATAGTACATCATCATCAATTAAACAAGTTGATAGGATAATACAAAATAATACATATATACAAGTCTTTGAGTGGGTCGATGAATACATATATAGAAAATCATGTCTACAATATAAGTCTTTGAATAACATCATAAAGATCAAGTACAAATATGACACTCCCCAGCAGGAAGAGGACTCTAAAGACCAAGATATGGATCACTTTCTAGATCTGGCTATTTGACAGAGTGCCCACCTAACTCAGCACCACCCCTCACAACACTAGGATCTCCAAACTGTGGGCGTCGTTGTGCTTTGGAAATAGAGGCATCATATAGAGTTTGATAATATGTTGACATTTGTAACAATCGATCTCACTCGACTTGTATACTATCATGATTTGTCCTCAGACTATCTCTCTTAGTGGTAATAGCCTACAATTGTGTCCCAGCAATGAGATGGCGCCCAATCTCTGTGTCTCACTCCACCTAGAAACCATCTCTCTCCTACCGAGTAGTGTCTCTCTTTGTTGTCATTGTGGAAATATGTACCTCTGTGGCTTGTTTCTACACTATCTCTGCAGCTAACTATGTACCTCCATCCCAAGGTGGTGGAGGGGGACCTAGAACCTGTCTCTGATCCTACATTTGATCACCCTGTCCACCCTGGGCACCATCCTATTGATCCCTACCAAGATGCTCTGCTAAAACCTCGAGGCACTGTCTCTCTCCTCACCGATTTGTGAGGCCTACTCTACCCACTACAAAATCACCACCAGGATCTATGAATCTCAATGGAACACATTGTGCCCAACATTGATCATAATTGGGAATAGTACCTAGATCCGCTAAACCCACTGGCCAACCCCATCCAACTAGGGAAAGAGCTTTGAATGTAGCAACAACATCTTGATCAGCCTACAAACCTCAAACACAAACCTCTCTAGTGGTCCGACTAAACCAAGCCTCATAAGTGTCAAAATTGACCCTGTCTCTCTCCAAACTACCTACAAACCCTTTCAAGAAGATATCTCTCCAAAAGAGAGTGCAAGAAATTGATCGACCATCTAGTCTATCTATATTATGCCAACTACTCCTGATCATCAGGCCAGGCCTCACAATCCATATAGGGTCTCCATACAAAACCTGGCATATCATTGAATACATAATGCCAGTAGGAAAGTTGTCCAGGTGATGTATAATACAAAAAATCTCTGTAACAATAAGAGTATGTATCCTTAGTAGTATGATCCAATATACCATCAGGCCAAGTCACTAAGATATGCTCCCAGGCCCATACATGAAGAAGAGAAACACCAGTGGAAATAGATTTCCCACCTCGATATGCAACCTCATGCATATCTCTGTATAGGTGGGCAAGAAGAAATGGACCCCATGTGTATCTGGTCCCATGCTTGAACATCTTATCAATGCATATACCCCATCCCATAGGAAACTAAGGACCCTACATATCAGGAGCAACAAGCCCCAACACCAAACCATAGAGAACAAGTGAAACATGATCAACACTGCCAACAAAATATGATAAAACAATCTTCGAATGTTAAACCTACAAAAGTCTCACACCAAGAACATGACACATAGCACGGGTACCCTGTCGAATAGAGTATGTAATGAGTTCTCCATGAATGGGTATGCAGAGGATCCTCCACACATCCTTAAGAGTAATGGTAGCCTCCCCAACAGGTAAATGAAATGAAAAGGTCTTCAAATGCCACCTCTCCACAAGCGTAGTCATCGTCGCACTATGACATCTAATGGTGGGCATGTAACAAACGTACCACAACCTGACAACATCTAGGAAATATTGCTCTAGCTCATGAAACCTGGCAACCAATTCAAAAAAATCATGCGGTTGTCGCTCCCTCGACTGAAGTGGATTAAGGACCACCTAAAATCATTCAACACACAATGTTAAAGATTCACTAAGAAAACACAAAATGAACTTCAAAATGATGAAAAAAGAGACTTAGAGTTCCAAACAATCAAAAGCAAAGCATTTTTAGCAAAAGTGGTGAAGTTTTGGTCAAAGGTGTGAGAAACAAGCAAAAGCAATGAATTTTTATCAAAAGTGATAAACAATTTCAAAAGCACCAAAATCAAAAGCGAAGAAGTTTTTCAAAGGTGACAATTGATGGCAAGAGCACAGAAAACGAAACCAAGCATTTAAAGGAAAAAAATTATAGCAAAAAGGAAGATTGAGATCAATAGCACAAAATGAAGTCAAGTGCACAAGGAAAAGGAAAAAGTGACCAGTTCAAAAAGTCAAAAGCGCTGAAACCAACTCAAAAGTGCCAGATTCCTAAATCTTACACTATCACCTAAGTTTACTTCATGCATTAATTATAGAAACATGGAAAGACAAAAATGGAGATCGAGAGGGTACATACCAGGGCAACAACGCTTGCAGGCCATCCAAACTCTTGAGCCAAGTCCATGCAATGTGGGGCTCCCCAAATCCTCACTATAACTCCTTGATAACTGACAAAACGCGAAAACTAGAGGAAACAATTCTCTATAGGATCAAAGTGCAAATGAAGTAATTAGACCCATAATTACCTATTTTAACCCTCCAAAACCCTAATTTTTACTTAGGAAACTTTCCTAGGATAAAATTAGGAGCTCCTGAGAAAATTTTAACAAGCAACAAAAGACCTATAGCCTTAATTTTTTGTTATCTATGCATCTGAACTAAAATAGAACAATGTCGTGAGGTTGACCTCAAAATCAAAAAAATTGCCCAACCTCTTGAGGGGGCAGCCTAGAGTTCTACCATCATTCCACTGACCTTTGGTGCATAGTGGGGCATATAAATTTTTTCAAAACTTGATCTAAACATCGAATCTTTGAAACAAAGCAACCAATACTTTGTCTCAAAGAGGGGCAAAATGTAGACATGTAAAATTGACCTAATGCATATCACACACTTTAATGACATTTTTGCATCATCAACATCATTATCATCAAATATCACAGGATTTCACATCAAAAGCATAAAAAACCCTAAATTTCACTATTAATTAAATAATATGACATTATTTAATTAATTCACTTTTTCACCATTTTTGACAAATTAAATAAATTTAATTTGTTTAATAAAGTCCTAAAACCCTAATTTTTTCTATTAATTGAATAATAAAAAATTATTTAATTAATTCACTTTTTCATCAAATTCAACTAATTAAATAAATTTCATTTATTTAATAAAGTCATAATCTTCACTTTATTCCTCATGATTAATTAAATAATGTCAATTATTTAATTATGTCACTAATTCACTTTATTCCCCTAAGTTGATTAAATTATTAAAACATAATAATTTAATTCACTTTCCCTCCAAATTTGAAAAATTGAATAAACTATTTAATAACATCATCAAAAATAAAATCAAACTAATGCAAATTTGTTTGCAAAAGTCAAACTTGATATGCACGTTCAACTTGAAAAAGAATTAATTAATTACATTAATTAATTAATCATTCTCAACCACTTTCTTGGTTGAGCAAATTATGAATCACTATTGATGAATCTATTTCTTGACTGAGTGATCTATTTCCTGACAGATCAATCTAAATCCTGATTGATCAATCTATATTCTTAATAGATCAATCTTTTCCTCAATCACACTAATTACGTAATCAATTTGCACAGTTATTCCCATCTAAATCCTCTCAACATCTTTTGACTGTCGATCAAGATATTCTAAGAGTGTTCATTCAAAATCATAAATTCTATATAACAAACCTCTTTCCTCACAAAAAAAGGATCGAAGAATCAACCTATTTTGCACAATGAAGTACTGTTGAGATCATAATCAACATTGACAAAGCTTCAACACACCTCTTCAATCAACACACACATCATTCTTTAAGCTCTCACATGTAACAATGGATTCTTTGCATTGATATGAACAAACCAACACATCTTCATGAACACATTTCGACATGGGATGGTAACCTTTCCTTTGTTTTTGAATTCATTTTGATATCATAGGATTTCATTGTTTGTTTTCAATAACTTAGAAAGCTTCATTTCATGAGTGAAGGAATGAATCTTGATTGTTGTTTTTGATTTAGATTAGTTTCTTTTCAATGCAACTATCTTATTTACACTTATAGATTTCCTTCTCACATAGATCTCAAGTCACTTAAGTTTAAAAATTAGATTCAGAGGATAGACCCTAACTTGTCTCAATGTAGACTATGGTTGGCTCCCTAAGAATGAAGTGTTTAGAGGTGCTATTTGTGTGAAGTTTTCAATTTTAAGATAGCACACATTCAAAAAACACTTGGAAGACAAAGCGGTTGTTGAATCTAGATTGAAAAGGGGTATGGATTAAGGGAAAAGGGCTCAATGGCTTCACTGGTATATCAGAAATAAAGATACTCATAATAAAAAAAAACCTAATTATTCAAAAAGGTTTGTATACTTGGTATAGCCCACCCAAATACTCCAATATTGATGTGAAACACCTCTCTTTCGAGAGCGGATAGCTAGAGATGTGGTAACACAGGCTCTATGGAATGGGAACACCACCTCTCTCTCCTTGAGAGGCTGAGAATGTCATCCCAAATATTTCTATCTCCACTCAAGGGAGTCAATGGCGAGTATCTTCGAGCATGATATTATACCCTTCACTATACCAAGCAACAACCAAAAGGTTTCTAGGCTTCTAAAAACAAAGGTGTCTAATGGGGGACTTTTGTGAATAGTGAGACTGTCTGTAGCATCCTGAGAACTAGAAGTCCCACTCCCACTCTCATCACCAACAAGTCTCAACAGATCAAGGGTCTCGTGACTTGGCTTCGAATGATGCTATCCACTCCTTGGGGTACAAATTTCATTCTCCTCCCTTTGATATAGACCATCAAAAAATGCACTTGAGGTAAAACCTTGGGGTGATGAAATCCTCTGGAAGGCCTCTGATTAAAAATAAAAAGAGACTAATGTGTATTTCTCATCACCCATGATCTCACAAGTGTGTAAGGGGAGAGGATGCATACACACTAGCTTGGGTAAACACACAATGTGCAAGTGCATAGGAGACAAAAAACAAAGTTCCTTTTAACCCAACTAATCTAAGTGTGAGCTAATCTAAAAAAATAAAAGACACAATGTTTCAAGCCTAATTATTTGACAAACATACTTGCAACAAATTAATCTATAGTTCAAGTAGTTCCTTTGTCAACGTCCTGCAAAACTACTTTCATTAGAAATTTTATTTTTGTCTTTGACTCTCAAAAAAGTGTTGCACCAAATTATTAGTAAAAATACCTAAAAGAAATCAAATAAGAAAACCAAGAACACCATTAAAAATGTTTTGTATGAAATTTTTTAAAAACAAGTTCTTGTGTTCTTGTTTGAAGTTTAAAACTTAAAACATTCAATTTAACATGATTATACCTGATTTCTAATTTGTGATCTAAAGAAAATATCTGGTCCATAGTATGCACATTAGAAGAAATCCAACTCTTTCAAAAAATTAAAATCTAATAAGTGGTTTGAAAGATATGCCCATTTTACTGTAGATTAGTATTTTCAGAAATTGTGAAAAAGAGAAGTAAGCACTCTTAGAAATGATTAAATCTTTGTGAATAATTTTTTTAACTAGAAAATGAAACCACATTCATTATTAATAGATTTTTGAAATAGGTTTGGAATAGACATTTGACACCAAAAATAAATTTCTTTTGGCGGATGACATTTCTACAATAGGATTCTGACTCAAGATAACTTAAGGAAAAGGGGATTCCAAATCCCGAATAGATGCATGTTATGTAAGAACAATGAGGAGTCGGTTGACCACCTGTTACTGCACTGTCCATTTGCTGTTGAAGTTTAGGATTTGACTTTTGGAAAACTAGGACCCATTGGACCATGAATGGGGACTTAAAAAAATTTATTGAGGGATAGTCTGGCCCCTTTCAACATCCTCTCCCTATTGAGATTTGGAATCAATCCCCTCCCATCATTTGTTAGTGTTTATGGAAAGAGAGGAATAATTAGATCTTTAGAGATATTGAGAAAAGTCCCAAGGAGGTCTTTGGCATTGGCTTCAGACTTATCTCTAAGAGTGTCTCCATATACTCATGGAAACCCCTAGACAAAGCCCCCATAGAGTGGAAATCAAGATGGAAAACTCTTGGAACGAAAAGCTGGATATCAACTCCTTTAATAACTCTAAATCTCTAGCTTGAAGTAATACAGTTTGGAAACCCCTGGATACTGGTTGGTACAAGCTCAACTTTGACGAGGCAGAAAAGGGGAACCCAAGTATGGCTAGTATTGGTGGCATTATCAAGGATTTCAAGGGAAACTTGGTAGCCAGGTATGTTGGCAGTGTTGGTATACAAACTTCTATGATAGTGTAGGCACGAGCGCTACTCAAGGGTATTGAGATTGTTGTCACTCTGGGTATAAAAAAATTGCATATAGAAGGTGACTCCAAGATGGTGATTGACTCTATTAATCATTGTTGTAATCATAGATGGAGTATTAAAGATATCCTTTAGGACATAAATTTTTTTCTTTCTAAATTGGAAAGGAAGTATCTATCCCACATCTTTTGTGAGGGAAATCAAGTGGCGAATGCTCTAGACAACCTTGGCACCTTGTGGAGTCTATCCAAATGTTGGAAAAGACTTAAGACTCTCCTGACGAATATACCAGGATTTATCCTTGTTGAACAGAAAAATGTAGCTATTAATGATAAAGGCTAACTATGCTAATGTGGGCGGGTATAGGTGGCACTATACCTTTGGCCCTTGGATGATGTGGAATAAGCATGAGTATGTGGAGAGGTTTGCATGAGGAATTGGGTAGGGTTTTGAATTTATGATGATTTATGGTATGGTTCTCCAAAACTCGTTAGAGAAATCTTGTCAAATGTACTAGATCATCTTTCAGGATTTTAGGAACATGTTTTTGGATATGTTTATCTTCAAGTTGTTGGATAATTATTATCCACTCACCTTTATCATAGATCTAAGCTTTGATAATTTGTAATTAAGGGATTTTATTTATGACTCTGCGGCCATTCTCCCTTGGTGTATGTGTGGGACCAAAGTTAGCTATAGACCTTTGGTTTATAATATAATGACCAAATTTATCATGGTTCTTGGCTTAAGTATATTATACTTAAGAATGCCCCATTATGGCCCCATAGCGATCAATTTCTTGGAAATGACCATCGGCTCATGTGATCTGTCAAATTCCTTAATTAGGCATAGTTTTCCTTGGTTTGGGAATGATGATATTGGGGTGGGTCAGATCACTAGTTTCCATTTCAAAATTTTGCAAACTCTACTAGTTTGGGGAAGTTTTTGGATTCAGTGTGAGGAGATGGGAGGTGACAGAGTTAGGATTGAGCCTGAATCTTGTGATGAATTTCGTAGGAACCTAATTGTATGGCATATATGCATTGAGGGTGGTTTTGTGCCCCTCATGGAGTGTTTGGTAGGGCATGATGATAAGTTGTCTGCTCAATTTACTGCCTCCTGGAATGACATGAGAGTTACTGTGGGTGGAATTTCATTTGAAGTTAATAAAGATGTTATTGGTAAGGCGACGAATCATTCATGCACGGGTAAGAAAATTAAGAAGCACAACAAAGTATAGGACTTAGATAGTGTTAATGCCTTCTTTAGAGAGAATGAGAAGTTGGTTAAGAAGCAAGCGAGTTTCAAAAGGGAGGTACTTCCTAAACCTTGGGATTAGGTTTATCTTGCTCTCATGAAATATGTTACTCCTGGGGGAAGATTTAAGGTCTTTTACTTTTATCATTTTCTGTTACTCAATCACCTTTGACACATAATGCTCTTAAGTTTTCCTTTTTTCTTGCTAACTTCTCTAGAAAGCTTGGTGAAAGAAACCCTTGAAGCTACCACCCAAAACCCAGATAAGCCACCTTCGTTTCCTTTACACCAAGGCCTAATTCTTCAACTCTACCATTTCCATTTGGCCCTAGGTCCTCCCGAACCCATTTTTATTGTTCATGTTGAGGAGTTCAAACTTCTCGACCACTCCCTTGACAAACCCTCCCTTGTTTCCTCTATCAGCCCCAAGAGGAAAACCCATCCTATGGAAAGCCAACCTAAGAATGCTCCAAGACCAAAACCCCCTGCAAAAAAACAAAGGTGGTGTGGTAAACAACCAGTCTAAGGTGGTTGTTGGGTTTTGTGACTTGAAAAATACACCTACCAAGAAGGACAACAAATCATCAACAAAGGCCAAAGGTAAGGAGACACTAGGCCATGTTGAGCTTCCGACTTCAGACAATGAGGAAAAGAGCACTAAGGACCATGCTTCTAAAGGAGATACCATTGTGGTGGCTACTATGGATGTGGGGATGGAGCAAACCAGTATCAGAAGGTCCCATAGGCTGGCCAAAAGCAAGATGGAGGTTCCAGTGGGCGAGATTGGTGGCAAAGAGGGGTAGACTAGTAGAAAAGAGGAGTGCACTAAGAACACTATTGAGGAAACATAGGCTTTTGTTGAAGGACCCATCCACTTCTCATATATGAACAAAATGATCAACGTGGACTCCACCACCCAGTCTTTGCACCCAATAGCTAGTGGGGAAGAGACTATTAAGAGGGAAAATGACATGAAAAAGGACTTCAACAAGCTGCAAGTGCGGGTGAAAAAACTGGAACATAAGTTCAACACAATTCACCATTAAGATCATTCACAGGTCTACTACCACTCTCTTAGAGGTTCTCAAGGAAGAGGTGGAGAAGGAAAAAGTGGGAGAGGGACCTAATTGGGTGGGTGAGGATGTTCTAAGTATTCTCTTTGAAAAGTGGGATGGGAATACTATATAATGTGTGGGTCTGTGTTTTAGGCTATTAGTTTTTCTCTACTGTCAGCCTGTTGTTCCTGTTTCTAATGTTTTCTACTATCACTAGTCTTTTGATATAACTTTGGACTTTGTCTCTTTTTCGCCCCTTGGGCTCATTGTGTAAAGGGTATTACACCATGTAAATGTCGCTTATCTTATCAAAAATAGATTTTAAACATATACAACAATAAAATTATAGTAAAAAAGTATAGATTCATACAATGTACGGATTAACAAAGAAAGTGCCTGAAAATCATGTTTTTTAAAGTTTAAAATGTTATTTTCCACCAAAATATGGCATATAATATATGAAAATTCATCACTTGACCCTTATGAATGCAATTGTGATGTTTGTTTGTCCTCAAACAACCCCTAAAATTTTTGTTTTTGACAACCTCCTGAAAGTATCTATAACCTGCAAGACATAAACACTAGAAACTTGCACACAAGAAAGTTAGCCAAAAAGAAAATGTTCTTCATGTCAGGCTCACCAGATGTATGGATCTAAAAATTTGATTGGTGAAGCTTAAATCATTAACAAAAACCACCAAACTGTTATAAGTAATCTTATAAAATCAAATCCAAAACAATGAAGCACAAATCAACATAAAGGAAATCGAGTATAAACAAACAATGCAAAGTATACCTTTATGCCATCATTGATTGACCTCCATTTCTATTCTCTCCTTCACTTTTAAATCCTTTTGATATGTTTCTCTAAGTTTTTGGAGTACACAAATCAATTGACTCAAGATGATAGTAATGGTGAAAGTTCAAAGATAGTGGTTAGCTTGGAAAGAGTGACGAAGGGTTGTAATTATAGAGGATTCGATAGAAAAGCATTGATCAAGATTGAAAGAAAAAATCAATGGATGAGATTATGAGAAAGAATGTGAAAGTTGTCATTTTAATTGAAGTAGAGGTAATAATGAATTATCTAATTAAAATGGTGGATAATGGTGCACATAAAATTTCTAATTTCATGCTTTGTTAACTGAAGATTTTCCAAGATGGAGGAAAGTTGAAGAATTAGAAAAGATTTAGATTCCAAAAAATGTGGGAAATTTGACTGACGAGAAAAATATGGAAAGATTAAAAAAAGAAGGTAAGTTTAATAAATAAATAAAATTTATTTATTTATTTGCACGCACATGATTAGTTAAATAAATAGAAATATTCATTTAATTATGGAAGAATTTAGGAAATTAGTTAATTTTAAATAAATAAACATATTTATTTAATTATGAAGAATATTAGATGTTAGTTAATTAATTAAATAAAAATATTTATTTAATTATGAACAAGATTAGAGGTTAAATAATTAAAGATAATTATTTAATTAAAAGAGGTCAATTATAATTAACTTTAGAGGAAAAGTTGAAATAATTAAATAATTAAAATTATTTAATTATATGAATAAGAAGAAATCTTAGTGGAAAGAGGTTAATTTAATTAAATAATAAGATTATTTGATTAGGATAATTTTTAATGTCTACAATTATTCCTTATGTGGGTAAATTATATTCAAATGTTTTCATTACTAAATTTGGATACTTGGTCTTAGGTTTTTGGGAAGAATTAAGTTTAGAGTGGAAGGTTTTTTTTAAAGGGGTGGACCTATTATACTTTAGCATAGTGTAGGAAAAAGTATCCATTTTTCACACTTAATTTGGGAATAATTAATATTAAATTGAGCCTAATGTTGTCTTGATTTAGTGTTGGAATGTTTTTTACACATTCACATTAAGTTTATGGCCCTTTTAAACTAAATGGACTTGATTATACCTTATTTAGGGTTTTGTAAAGTGTATCTTTACACTTTCACACTAATCTATGGTTTTATTAATTAATTTGGCTTCTTTATGCTTTAATTGGCCCTATTTCGCATCCACAAGCCTTATTAAATGCATTTTCTAAAGGATAATCCTGGCACTTATCAAATAACCAATCATAATTCAATGTTTTGGGTAATGTGTTCTTAGATCTAGTGATTGGGGACTCATATGCCACCTTGGACATGAGTCCCACCTACGTCTTGGGACATGATTTCAAATTTCACATTAAACAAGACACTCCTAGAAATATGTGTCCCAGGTTTTAGCTACTAGGACTCATACACCACAACTGGTGTATGAGTCTCGCTTTAACTAGGACCCATTTTGAATCAAATTCTTAGTGGGATTTTATTATCCTAGATTTGATGTTGGCTTGTAATGCTGTAATTTTGGGAAATTTGGCATAAACAAGTATAAATACAAGGTTATTTCACATAGTTTCATCCTAGAATTTCATAAGAAATTAAGAGTACTTTCACAAGAGCATTCAATAACATTTCTAAGGAATTCAAGGGCTGATTTGTAGAAGATTATTGCAGCAATCAAGATCCATTATCATGTCAAAAGGTTTGATGCATCATGCATGTGGTTTTGAGCTAATGTTGTGATGTATTGGTCAAGATCAATTCAAGTATTCAAAGGCATCATCTTTCATCAAGAATCAAGATCAAGACCTACATCTATTGAGGCCACTTCATGCTTGTTTGCAGATCTACAAGGTTTCAAACAAGTTTCTATTGTTTCATCTAATGTTTCATGTTTCATTTCATTCATGCTTCATTTCTCATTAAGGTTTGATTATCAAAATGAGGTTTGACCAAGGCAAACCCCCATTCCCTAAAAAAAAATACTTCTCTCTCTCTCTCTCTCTCTCTCTCTCTCTTTGTGTGATTGCAGTTTATAGGTTGAAGAAAAAGTGGATTTGAAGCCTTCAAAAGTATCAAAATGACAATGTTGCATAAGTTGTCAAGTTTTCATAAAAAGTTGTCAAGGCTCATAGAAACTAAGATCTAAAGCAAGATATCCAGCCTATTTACATGAAACCAGTGGGAAAGTGCTTATTTGATCCATCTTCAGAGGCTCACAAAGTTTCACTTTAGAATTCTGCTCTTGGGACACTTTGCAACAATCTGGGTGTATGAGTCCCAATACTGCCTTTTTACTAGTTTTTAAAAGATTTTGACCAGTCACCTAGAGGTTGCAGATCTTGCCTAGAAACCCTATACTAGGACTAAATCACCCAGTCTAGCATATGAGTCCCAGTACACCTTAAAAACAAAAAAAATCAAGGTTTTCAGGCCTTGCTTAGTCATCTTCATTTCTCCAGGTACTTCTCTATTTTATTCTATTTATTAGTCTAATTACATGCTTTCAAATTCCATTTTCTAGGTCATATATTTAGATTTGCATATTATTGTCATTTCCTTCTTTCTAAGAATTCGCTTAGTGGTGAACCCCCTTTGTTTAATCACACCAAAGGAAACCATCCTAATCATCTAACCCATCCCTCAATCAAGCCAATTGGTTGAGGGATCTTGGTTTCCTTTAATGAAACATAAGTGAAATAGGAGGAGGATCCCTAATTTCCCTTTAGTTCCATCTCCCAAAAGTTAGAACACTATTTTCGAGGTTTCATTTAGTATGATTGCTTATCAAGTTGTTCCTAAGCATTTAGTGGGTTCTAGTAATGATACAATAGACACTTGACAACTTTTAAGTGATTTCAATATATCTATAAGTGAGGAGAGTACCTTTATTCCATTATCTATCTCATGTCCTCATCATAAGTGCATACCTTTGTACAAAAACCATGATATTGATTTATACTATCCCTATCAATCTAATCATTCCTTGATAATGCAACCTAGTATCTTTTCACTACTCTTGTTATTGGCCTAATCATCACATATGATGATTCCACATCTAGTGACCCCTACACTCATTCCACTGAACAATATTTTGGTGTTACTGAATCTTTCTAAGATGATTATATGAATACCTTAGGCCCTCCTTGTTTTGCTTCTTTTGATACCATATCATCTTCAAAAATTATAGGAGATGAATTACATTTTGATATTGACTTTCACCTTTATATCTCTCTTGACACTTACTCTCATCTCTTAAAAAAATTTCTATTAGAAGTAGGAATAACTTGTTATACAAAGTGTTATCCCACTTTTGAACCAATCTAACTATTCCTTTGAATATCATTGAATTTCTCTCCTTTTTGTATTACAACTACTACACTGATCTTGAAACATCATATACTTATTTTTAATCTCTACCTCCTTGCCACCTTACATCTCCTCCATCCATTATGTTTATGATTCCTACTTTCTTTGAGTCACATTATCTTCTTCTCTAGTGATGTCTTATATTTTCCTCCCTATCAATTTACACTCACTTCATCCATTATGTCTTTACTTTGTTATAATTCATCATAATTTCCTTCTATTCCTAGTGAGGTAATATCATTATATGATTTATGTCCTAAAAATATATACCCTTGTTTCCTCATTCCTTTGAATTATCAACCCCTTCTCCTCATAGAAATAATCCCACATCTCTTTCCTCTTCCCACCTACCACAAATTTAAATTGAACACGAGGATGTCTATGTTAAAATTGATGAGCACCATTGATTATTTAACATATAACACAATAGACTCATTTTTATGATGAGAATTTGAATGTCTCTTCCTAATCTTAATGATAATAGTTATATGAATGATTTCTCTTCCTATCCCTTCAAAAATTTCATAATGGGTCAGTGCAGGATCATGGGGGGTCCAAACTAGTCCCTTAAGTGGCAATGAAAATTCAAAAAAATAGAATTAGGAAACTTGACATAAAAATTTGAATAGGTTATTAACATAATTTGAAAAATATGTAAGAACATAATTTGTAGCAAATTGAATGTAGTTTCTAAGATTCTAGTCCTTTTTTGGAAAAAAAGTAAATCTATTTGGTGAAAATTTAAAATTTCAATGCAGCAATACTAAATTTTCAGGAAAAAATAAAAAGTAGGTGTATGTCTGACCAACCTAAGTACAAGTAATTTTTTTTTTGTCCTAGAAGGGTTGCTCAAAATCAATAAGTTTTAGCAATTTTCAACTTGTGTCAATTATAAGAACAAATGGTCAAGAATTTAAGGGTAATGCAAGCTAATGATTTATGAAATTTTTTAATGTAGTTTCAAACTATAATTATATATGTATTTTTAAAGAATTATTTCTAACATTTTTTATTTTAATTTCATTCATTTTAAATTTTTCTATTATTTTTGTTGAGTGACATTATCCCATATCACATAAATTTCATTATAAATATTTTTCTTGATAATTTTTATTAAATATTTTTTATTGTTAATTTTTGAATTAATACTAACAAATTTTTTAGATTTATATTATTCCATAAAATATTTCTCTTAGCATATATAATGAATTTAATCTTTTCTTTTTTATTAGGAAAAGAACATCTATGTGAAGTGTAGTACATTTTTAAATATATTTTTCTAACAAAGTTCATTATTTTTCTAGTTTCTTAAATATAGGTCATTACTTTTTTACAATGGAGCTACACATAAAATTAAAAATATAAAATTAAATAAAATACAATACATATTTGTAATGGCACGAATTTCCCCCCTA
>VDFB02352937.1:0-90000 GCA_007258455.2 Sequoia sempervirens
TTTATTATTTCAATCTTTTCATACATAATGATGGTTAAATGTATAATTGACATGAAATTTGATTAAATGCAACTTGATTATTGACACACAACTTGATTATTGACATACAACTCGATCAAGGAGGAGAATCCGTATCACAAAGGAGGTGATAAAAGCAATCCCCGCTCAAGGAGGAGAACCCGTATCACAAAGTAAAGATGCAATAGACAAGAGATATATAACCCCAAGATGCTCACAAGCATAAGGCAAGGGATATGGAGCTGCATGAGCTAGGAGAGCTATAAATAGCGTTGCTAAGACAACTTGAGAGAGCTCGAAGCTGCTACAACAAGTTGTATGAAGTTGTGTAAGCAAGTGATGGAGTGAAGTTTAAAAGCTAGAATGAAGCTAGAGAAGTGCTAGCAAGACTTGGAAGAAGCAAATGGATTGAAAGGATCTTTTTTAAAGAGAGAAAATAAGCAAAAGGAAGCTTCCCAGATGGCTACAAAGCATCTTGAGCCGTTACCACTGACCAAAGGGGGTGACAAGTGGAAAGCATGCTCGAAAATGGTTGTTTGAATGTTGAAACATTACAGGATGTTAGCGAGGTGTGCGGACTTTTGTGTAGCGTGCTAGTGTCCAAACACATCATGCTACAAAACAACACGAACAGGGAAGGCACAAGGTTCAACAAAAAGCTGACACGAGAGGGTAGCTGCTAAAAAGGGGTGTTGGAGCATCCTAAGAAGGGAAAAGGCTAATGTAGGGGCTAAAATGAGCCTACACAAGATGCTAAGGGAGTGGACACTAAAGTGGATACAAGAATGTATATGAAATTGTAAGGGGCACAATTTTACAACTATACATTTTGCCCCCACTTTAACAGGCATGTGAATCTACATTAATATGCACGCTAAAGGAAATCTACTAAACATAAATAACATCATATACCAAAAGGATACTATAGAGGAAGCAAATAACCCTTTGAACTGAAGACACATGCCCCCGGTTTGAAGATTTGCAAAACTAATACTTTAGACAAGAGAAACTTGCACCAAACAACAATGTTAAAACGTAGAAAGCTAAAGGGTTTGAGTCAACAAAGTAAAGAAACCTCGATGTAGAAGGTTGTCTCAGTACTATGTGTCATCCCCAAATTAAAAACATTAACACATAGAAGAATTCTAAGATAAAAAGAGGAAGGGTATATACACGGGATGAAGAAGATGTGAAATTAAAAACATTAACACATAGAAGAATTCTAAGATAAAAAGAGGAAGGGTATATACACGGGATGAAGAAGATGTGAATCTTCAATTTGGTATATACAAAAGAGAAGAGAAGAGAGAATTTAAGAATGTAAGTGCCTCACAGGCTCACAAACCTGCAAGGAAAGTGTCCTTCGAGATCTTTCACATGAAGGAAATTGAGAAAAGCGTCTTATAGGGCCATGGACCTACAAGGAGGCAACCCCCAAGATATCTCACATGAAGGAAGCCCCACAAAGTAAGCGCCTTACAAGACCACAAACCTGCAGGGAGGTATCCCCCAAGATCTCTCACATGGAGAAAACCCAAAGAAAGCGCCCTATAGACCCGTAGACCTACAGGGGAGCTACCCCCAAGATCTCTCGCACGGAGGAACCTCAGAAGAAGCATCCTATAGACCCGTAGACCTACAGGGAGGTATCCACCAAGATCTCTCACATGGAGGAAACCCAAGGAAGAGGACTCCATAGAGTCAGAAAGCGGCTTCACAAGCACACTTGTAAAGCGAAAGCAACCACGTAGGCAAGTAAGCAGACAGTCGCGCAGACCATCAACAAATTGAAATTTTTTCAAAGGGGTCCCTTGGGAACCCTTCAAATGGAAGAGGGGTCCACTCAAGGGACACATTGTTTGAAAAGCGAGGTCTAGTCAGGTTGCCCCCAAGCTAGACACCAATGAGTTCATTTGAAGGGGAAAAGATTTCAAAGAGGTCCCTCGGGAACCCTTCAAAAGAAAAAGGGGGTCCACTCAAGGGACACTTTAGTTGAAAATACATAAAGAAGAGAGGGGGTCCTTAAGAAGGACACACATCTCCAAGACAAGTTATCACCACCCCCAACATACATGGGAGGAGAACCATGCAAGATATTCAAAACATATAGGATAGAGGTAAACCTCAATATCACTTGTCATGCTAAGTAAAGGAAGGTGCATTAATCAAATGGGAGTTTGATGGCACCTGAATCAAGAAGTTGTTTTATTTTATCCTTCAAGGCCTTGCATTCACTAGTGGAATGGCCAGTGACTTAATGGTATGCATATAAAGAATGTTTTTCTTTTTCATTCTCATGAAATTTCTATGTGTAGGGGAAGGAAGAGTAATTAAGCAGGATTTTAGAAGCCACAACAAAATACACTCTTGATTAGACAAAGAATGAGGAGCAGGAAGCAAGCCTTTCTCTTATGGAGAAAAGTTTGATGCTCACAAGAAGATATAGAGATATCAGACAATGGAGGATCTACATGGAGAGTATTATTCTAACAATGGGGATTATACCCCTCTACAAGATCACCATTCTTTCCTAATAGGACTACCAACATTAACCTCCTTAACATAAGTGTGATCATCTTCCTCATAAAGGAGAATCAACACTAAGAACATTACAATTTGCACTATCTCGTGATACAAAAGAATGATCTCTTTGATAGCAGGTGTGGATGATGTTATTGGAAGGTTTGAGTGGATCAGGTCGATTTATATTCTTGGAAGGAATCTGTAAAGTCTAAGGAACTTGAGACATCTATCTCAAGAGTATCCTTTATAGTAGATATTGCTGGAGTAAACATCGACAAATTGGAAGACACTGAAGGGATAAGAGTACGCACAACTAAAGCCTGACCAGTAGTTGCCACTTCACATAAGTACATAGCATCAGGGTTAGCCTTGACTGTGACTACTTGATTATTGCAAATGAAATTAATAGATTTATGCAAGGTAGATGGGACTACACCCATAGCGTGAATCCACGGTCTACCAAGAAGAAGGTTATATGGTAACTTTTTAGCCATAACATACACAAGGGTAGGTATGGTAACGAGTCCCAACCTCAAAGGCATGACAATCATGCTTAGGGCTTGTCAACCAACATTATTGAACCCATAAATCATAACAAAATAAGTATTAAGAGAAGATGAGTCAATATTAATCTTAGGCAATAGATCTACACTACACACATTGAGCGTCGAACCGACGTCAACAAGAGTACACCTAATGTTGATTTTATTAATATTAACTATAATCATTAGAGGGTCCACTTGCTTCTATACTTCTAGAGCGAGAGTCCCTGTGGATAGAACGTAATATTTGGTGGATCCACACGAATATATGCCATCAACACATTAGCATCCGTCGGCCTAGTGGAAGAAGGCAAGAGGATTTTTTGCAAGGCTTCCTGAAGCATACCTTGATAAACTGAAGTAGACTAAAGCAAGTGCCACAATGATATCTTATCCAGAGTAACACGAAGTTGCTCGACAAGATTGCGATCACTAGGTGCTTTAGTTGTAGGTTTAGTTTCTTGAGGAAGGCTTGGTTGTTTATTCATACTATTCTTATAAGTATGGGCTACCACTCTATAAGAGGGAGCCTTAGAAAGATCAGGAGAACCACCATCAAATGGAACACCATCAATAGAAAAAGGACTAGCTAGAGTCACGTAAATGACTAGGCTCTTAGGCCTTTGAGGGGTAGCATAGACATAGATGGCATTTACAAATTCATCACAACTAGTAGAATGATTATTTGAAGACATATTCTCAACATCAATCCAAATAGGATCAAATGTGGAATAATTATTTGAAGAAACATTCTCAACATCGATCTAGGGAGAATCAGATGTGGAAGGAGATTCATCGTTTGCTAATGCATCATCTCTAGAGGAGAGTGCATTAGAATAGATAAGAGTTTCATCATTCGAGAATGCAACGTCTCTACAAGAGAGTGCATTGGAATGAATGGAAGGTAGCATAACATTAAGAAAGGTATCAAAGATCTCATCTTCTTGCAAAAAAATATCCTCTGAAGTAAGAGGAGTTTCGTGAGAAGGATCAAATACACCAAGTGACATAGGAAAGGCCAAGTCACCGTCACGTGCATGAAATGGAATATCATTAACATTTTGAACAAAATTAGATACTAAACTTATAAAAGAAGATATTAAATTCATTACGATTTTTTTGATATTTTCTATGTTCTAGTAATTTGCATTTTTGGAGGTCTTTGGAGTAGAATTTTAGGTCGGAACTTGTGTCGGTCCCTAAAATTTGATTGTCGAAGGCGCTAGTATTTTAAGGATTGAACTAGTTCTCTAGGAGACTTTTCCAATGGTGCAAACGGTTTTGAATTTTGAGCACCGAGTCAAAAGTGATGACCTCGCCAAGTAGGGGTAAATAAATTCCTAGTTTTTCAGAAGATTTTTCTCTTCATGTCGCGTTCACCAAAATGTAGAATAGGGGGGTTCGCTACTCATGAGTTCTCTTCATTCAGAGAGCCTCATGGGGCGAACTGCCCTAATCTACCTCAGGAACAACGGTGAGAGTTCTAGAATTGGGAAGAGTAGGTCACATATTTTTTGGACAAATTGACAAGCTCTCGGCCAAAGGATGACATCACAAAATACAAACAACAACACAGTACGCCGGTGTCCCGGAGGTGAGTTGGTGTCTCGTACAGACCAGAGAACGAGTTTATCATAGAAAATAGCTAAGTGATCACTAACAACCAAATTGTTGAGAGCTTATAGAATGTGGTAAAGAAATAGAATATAATGGAACTAAAATGGAGTGAAGGGGAAATGACAAAGATAAGGAGAAGAAAGGAAAGGAAATACTTACAACTGTACAAGTGATGAAGCCTCTAGCTAGTAGATATCTTCAATACTTGCGTCTGCAAGATCTAGAGAAAGTGTTGGGGCTGTATAGGGGTTTGCCTTATTCAAACCCCCGCTTTGGTGTTCCCACCTCCACAAACAGCTAGAAAGATAGAGAGAAAGAGAGAAATGAACAAAGCATGTAGTGTTAGGAGTTGAAGTGTGAGTGATAAAAGCAAACCCTGCTTCGTATCACAAACAACTTGTATCACAAAGTAAAGATGCAATAGACAATAGATATGGAACCCCAAGATGCTCACAAGCATAAGGCAAGGGATATGGAGTTGCAAGAGCTAGGAGAGCTACAAAGAGCGTTGCTAAGAGAGCTTGAAGTTGCTACAACAAGCTATATGAAGTTGTGTAAGCAAGTGATGGAGTGCTAGAGAAGTGCTAGTTTAAATTGAAAGGATCTTTTTTAATTCCTGGCGGTTACTTCGATTATTTTCGAAAATGCAATTGTGTCGCACTCTTTTAGCTACTATTTCTTTTATTTTTAAAACTAAACTTTTACCTCATGCCAAGATCACATGATTGATCATGCAAATATTTTAAATTTAAAACACATTGTATGCATTTATTTTTTATTTTTTTAATAATATACTATTATATATATATATATAAATAATAATATATTTATATTATTATTATATATAATATAAATTATGAGATTTATCATTATCAAACATTTGAAAATAAAATCTTTTATTTTCCTATTTAAATTATTTATCGCAAACACAACAACCATAAGACAGTCATTATTTAATCATAATGCACAATAGGCAATGACATATTCGTGATAACACAATGTATAACATAATTATTCATAATGTAGAATGAATGTAACTATATGAGTGTGTGCATAGGATTTCCATCATGCCGATTATTGCTGGGCGGCTAGGTCATCTCTACCTCAGCCATGTTCTCGCCTTCAACCTGTTCTTGCACTCATTTGCACTCAATATATTGTCAATAGGTTAGCTCATAAAACCATAATCAATAATCAAAATATTCACATCATAATAATTCATCATTATTTTAATCACAATAACATGCATTTTAAAGATAACATCTAATTTATCATCCATGAAAACACATTAATCTATGATTCAAACACACATTGTCCAATGGTCTCATCCAGTTCCATTTATTATCAAATAAAGTTTATGCAAGCACAAATCAAGATGTGACAAAAGTGTTGATAAACACCTTTGAGAAGCTTGGTAGGTGAGATTTTTCCTCATTCAAACACCAACATAGATCGATTTAACAACTTTTGAATAAAGACAAAGACAACAAAAAACCATGTAAGAAGCCTAATTTGTCACTACTATATGTGCTAACATAATGGTGATGCTTTCGTATTGCGATGATGCAATGAATACTAAAGCTTAATGGATCTAAATGACATATTAAAATGAATTAGGATTTATACTTTTATACAATACTCTATAATACAATTTGAAAATTTTCATGCTTCAACATGATACATAACGACTAGTAGGAAGGGGATGTTGTTGACTTAATTTTAAAATTTGGATTTATAAAGGCAAGGATTGCTAAGTAGGTGAATAGATAAATTGAGGATTAAAACTAATTCTTGGGGATGAGTGGAGGTGAAATAAAGTCAATTTTAGGTAATGTGCCAACTCTTAGTGTAGAAAGATGCCACTTTTACACTGGTCATTGCATAAAGGCTAATCTAGTCGAAGTGAGTCAAAAATAAGGGGGAAAAGTGCTAGGTATGCAATATGCACCATTACATTATTCCTTCAAACATTATTAATACTTTAATCAATATTATTTGTTGTCCCATTGATTGATGATGACCAATAAATGCATAACAAAGATAACGACCCTAAACCATTTTCAACTCTAAAGGACAAATTGCCAATAAGCTTAAAAATTGCTTCAACTTAAGAGTTACACTAGGGATTTTTTTCTTCTTTCCAAACTTCCATGGGACATGTAATTGACCTTATCAATTAGCTTTAATTTGAACTTGCACATGACCTTGTTCACTAGCCTCACTTAAGATTTGTAACCAACCTCTACCTATTAGCCTCGCTTTGAGCTTATTGACCTTGTCTATTAACCTAATGGAACTTGAAATTGACCTTAATTATTACTTTTCCAAGTGATAAGAGTAATTGGTTTAACAATAATTGTCACAAAGACAATTTGTATTAAAATTCACAAACATGTAAAAGGTCCATTGGCCCAATAAAAAAAGTGCAGGAAACTAGTTTTGGAGCACTCTCTTTGCTCCTCTTACCTATAAGAATAAATAAAATAATTGTAAATAATGACCCACCTACAACCATTTATATAACATACAAAGATGAGACAACAAGTCAACCCAACAAAGCTTGGCTCATTTACAACCACAAAAACAATTAATTAGCATTCTTTGTTGTTCCTAATGAGAATTAAATTAAAAACATACTCAAGATAATTGAACCTCTCAAGCAAACATACTACATATATAATATATTCAAACTTCAATCCAATTTGTTTTCTAAATAAATCCTCACCCATTCGAAAAAAAACAAAACTTAAAATAATAACCTATCTTACAAATAAACCAAAACACCTGTGGAATAACTCTATCAAATAAATGCAAAAATCTTAAAATTACTTCTACAATTAAAAATTCTCAATTATTTAATATCTAACTTCCTTAAATTCTTTTATTAACCTTTAGCCATAACCCTAATTCCCGCTCACAAACTGTAAACTTGTAACTAACATAGCCCAAGTAAGTACCTAGTGAATTTGTTTCACTCAGAATAACTTTTTCTAACTATCAAGGTAAGAAGCCCTAGCTCCATAATTCCCCGAACATTCCTCACAAATTCCCAAAACCAATGAATCAATCGCATCCGTTGATTCACCCAGAATCCAACGGCTCGCGTCTCTTCCCAATGATCACAAAGCCCGCATGCGAACAACATAAACCAACTAAAATTTTCAAACCCCCGCCAGAAAATAGTTTAAGATACGCTCTTCTTTTCCCGGTAACCTTTTTGGCCGTCAAAATTTCGCGATGAAAAGGCGGGCTTGTTAATTGTCCCAAGCTATAAGCTAAGCTATCTTCAAATAAGGAAAGGGAAGAAAAAAACCCGAAAACCAGACCCTCAGGTGCACATTTTGCTGAGTTCACAGTGGAAATTGCCTTCGGCGAAGTCTGCGCTGAGCGCGGATCGACGGAGCAGGTAGAGAGATACAATTTGAGCCATTGAACGACTCTTGCCGCTAAAGATTTTATTAAATTTGAGTCTTTCTTGAAATCTCGGTGGCTGTAAAATTTCTTGGCAGCTCCATTTAAATACTATTTTTTTAACGGTTCATCTGAGAATTGACGAATTTTTGGCATTTATCAGGTATGTATCAGCTTTTATGGGAATAAGCGGGAAATTTCGAGAGCCTTCATTTTTTCTGTGCGTTTTACAGACTTCTTTTTAGGATTGGTGGTGAAAAGATTTGTTGTATAGCGGTTGTATTCTGTTTATTTATTTAAGTCGTAGTGATTTTGCGCGCTCAATTTTTTGTTTATTTCAAGGAGCTGGTTTTCGTGTGTTCGAGAAGAAAACAAGGGTTCTGATTTGAATGTGTTTATTTTTTAATTCTTCCCGGGGTTCTTTTTTTATTTTGTAATGAAGGGCTTTGCCATTGACTGTGGAATTTTCTTTATTTATTTTCATTGAAGTGTTTTAAATCTTTCGTTTCTGTCTCCTTTTTTGGAGGTGGTTTGTGTGTGTTTATGCGTAAGACTAGGGCTTGAAGTTGAATTTGGATCTTTTTTAACGTTGCGAACGCTTTCAGTTCACATTCGAAAATTGATTTGGTGAAATTCTTAAATGCAGGCGGGAGTCGTAGCTTTAAAAGAGATTTTATGCAGCACAGGTTGAAATTGATGCCGGAGAGTGTGTTTAAGCTTTGCGATTGACAATTTTTTAGGTGAAGACTTGTATGCCGTGAATTTTGTTAATGCTGCATGAGAATCAAACCCAAAGATTGAAGTCAACGTTTAGCAAAATACTTTTATATGCTTCGAAGGAGTGTACCGAAATCTAGGGTTTTAACTTCATGTATGGCTGCAGGATGATTAAATTTTAGATTGCTGTAGGTTGAAATGTCTGGAAGGTAACGTGTAGAAGTGATAATTTTTATTGCTTTAGACAATTTTAATAAGACGGTTGTTTCTTGTCTTCAGGACAGGATTTCGTTGCAGTTTTGAGAAACTACATTTTCTCGAGAAGATTATTTCTTTAGGGCGAATTGTTTTTTCTCTATGCCTCTCTTCAAGAGGAAACCGTTTCCTCTTGCCAGTGCACCGGAAGATATTAAACCCAATGACTTGGTATTTCAGATACGATTTACCAAGGAAATTTTTAAGGACTATCAGTATCCTCGGAATTTTACATTTCTTTGTTTCCTGGTATGGTGAATAAGGATACACTCAGTAGCTGTTGGTATGAATAGATAAGTTAAATGTGCTATGAAATGATAGTATTTTTTTCTTTTTCTTGGTCATCTTTGCCAAGGTTATCGCTCAGTAGGGTTAAAATTTAATAGGCAAATATAATGAAATGTGGTATACAAATAGCTTTTTCTATGTTTTATGTTGGATGAAGTTACAAACCACCTTTAATGCCGTGCAAAGTAAGCTTGGGCCACATTCTTAAGATTCATAAACATGTGTTAGACGATAATCAGTACATCAGTCTTGTCACATTTCTGCAAGACTTATGGCCTACCATATTTCAGTGAGGGGGATTTGAAGCTGAGCAATGCCCTGACTAATGCTTCCTATTACTGTCACACAATTCCTCGGACTATAGTATGGTGAGAGTTATATTAGGAATGCTTTAGAACTCAGGAATATGATTTATAAAATGCTTTTTGCAGTTGAAAGCTGCAATGACTTAAATTATATATGTAATTTTTTGGTCCCATAGATTCTATAGGACCTTCCTTGAACGTAGATAAACTGGTAATCTTGAGTGAGGTAATAAATTAAACTTATTGCAGAATAAGCTTGTTCAACATTGTAAGATTGATGTATGTTATGCCACAAATTTGATACTCATCCATTGTAATCTAGGGTAATGCACTGCCTTTTTGCTGATTTCAAATTTTTAGTTTAATCTGTAAGTTTTAGTGTTTTGTTCTTCCCTTCAATTTTACAGTGCTTTATGCAAGATCAGCATTTTCTTTACACTTGGAAAGGTTTTGCATTTTTGTGCTTCGGTTCTAGTTCTGAAGTCCCGTGGCTATGAATTTGAACGAGGCATGCAAAATACTTTCCTTGGGCTAGAGTGATTTTTGGTTTTATTTTCCCTCGTGTAGAGAATTGTTGTAATACCTTAATTTTAATTCAGAGAATATTTGAAACGGATAAACCTTTACCGCCAGAGAGTATGGGTGTGCAAAGTTACTGGAAAGTCAAATTTAACTTATGAAGAGGCTCTTGTCTCAGAACGTTGTGCAACAGAGAAGGTTCAACAGTTTCCAAAGGAGTTGATTGGATTAGTTTTGCGAAGCATCCAGTTCAGTGAGTTTCTTGAAACCTTTATACTGTTTAGAAACTACTTGGTGAATTGAGCATTTCAATTGTGAGCTAGTTATAGTGTTCTTGCAAACATTATTTATATGATATATGTGAATGAGATTGAGACTGGGATGAGATGGATTAAGTCTTATAAGCAAAGTTGGTCTATTGGACATATTAAAATGCATTTACTTGCTCAGATGATTTTAACTATTGGCATCCAGTTCTAAAGTAAGTTTTCAAAGGTATGTTTGACTGTCTTGATTTAAAGACTTAATGCATGAAGTTGTAATTTGCTTTAGTGACTCACAAATATTTGTGTAGCTGTGCCTGATATCATTGGATAATAATTAAGTTGTCAGAAGATTTTCATTCTCTACTTCATTTAAGTTACAACTTAATCCCTTAAAATTATGCGGCCAAGATGTTTTTTAAGTGGTTCCACTTTTTGATTTCGCAGCATGGTTTGTATTACTTGGTTCCGAGTTTTGCTATTCATAAATGGTGCACTTATTGCTATTCCAAAGTGCACCATTTATGAATAGTATTGCTTTGGGTATTTAATTTGTTTATCTTCAGTAACAGTTTTTCATAAGTTTTCTAATATTTCAACTGCTTACCTGAGGTGTGCTATCCCTTTTGTATAAGAGATAGTTTGAAAGATGAGTTTTTTATATATGGAGTTTCTTGATTTTCTGATGCTTCTATGGCAGTTTTTGTGCCTTACTGATAAAAGCAAACCATTTGAAATTTGTGCCTTGCTGTATCGTTAGTTTTGCAGATGTATGGCTTACATCATATGAATGTATTTATTTGTATTGTGCCAATTGGCATTCTACTGATGAAATATATAACTAAACACTGTTTATACGGCTACTTCATAATGTATCTAGTCTGCTTATTTGTTCATATTCTGGTTATTATGGTTGTCTTGCTTGTGAGTTCAAGACTATGCACATGTTTTTCTTGGGAGAACATAATTTCTGAACTTTTTCTATATCAATTAATGTGGCTATGCTGTTGGAATGTTCAATTGCTAGAAAGTAGAGCTCTAAAGGGTTGTTCTGGTTGAAATCAGTCTTAACTAACATTCTTGAGAAAAATTTAGCTCGGTATTTGAATTGTCAATAATCTTTGCTTGATATTTAACTTTCATGTTATGTTATTTTTCTGAAATTATCAACAATCAAATTAAAATGGTTCTTCTTAAATGCACATTTTCTTGTTGTCAATAATTGCTTTGCAGGCACACTGAGATTAAGAGATCTTGTTTCCACAATATCCCAAAGCATCAAAGATGTTTTTCTGGTAGGTGAAGAAGTCACAGGTAGAAAAGCAGACTCTGTAATCCCTTGCAAGATTCTGAAGGTGATCCAGGAGATTGATGATAGCGAGGGTACATTTAAGTATGAAGTTGGTTGGCTTGACAAAAATAAACAACTAACTGATACATCTGTAGAAAGTGCAGAGGCTTTGGTTCGAAAGAAGCCTCTTGTTACACAAGATGTCTTGAAGTCTTTTATCAGAGAATCAACAAGGTGCAGTACCCCTCCTTGTTGGGTCGTTCATGATGAACTGGCAAAGAAGTACAGACTTTCCACTGATATCCCAGAGGATCTGAAGAATAAAATTGTTAAACAGGAGAAACAACATGATCCTCACAATGAAGAAAATAAAAGAAGCTCTGTAAGTCATTTGGATATTTATGCCTTCTGCAAATTATGGTCTATTTGCATCCATTATTGCATTTAATCAGTCTGAAGGTGATGATCTCCAGGAACAGAATATGGAAAATGGAGAGAATGGCAGCAAAAAGCGCAAAAAGAAAGAAACAGAAGAGACAGATGAAGGACCCAAACCAAAGAAAGAAAAAGAGAAAGGTACTTAGCATACGTCAAATAGCTTGCTTTTTGGTCATTTTGGCCTGTTCTCTTACTATAAATCAATATTCAAAGTATCTTCTTGCTCTGCATGAGGTATATTTATTGTTGCTTCTTTGTTTGTACACTTCGCAGTTCAAGAGCAACCGAAAGTGGAACCTATTAAATATCCTATTGAGGATTCCTTGGTGCAGCCTGGTCCAGATGATCCCGTTTTTACAGAAAGGCCATTACCAGCTACAGATTTTCTTATGCCTATGGATTGTGTAGGGGATCTTCTAATGGTCTGGGACTTCTGCATTTCCTTTAACAAAGTGCTTCATTTGTGGCCTTTCTCCCTTGAGGACTTTGAAAAGGCCATTGATTACAAAGGTGGTGATGTAACTCTCTTGGCAGAGACACATTATGCTCTTCTCCGAATTGTGTTAAAAGACTCCAGTGCATATGAGGATTTAATGCAGAAGAAGAAAATGCCTAAGGTATCTGCCTGGGAAGCATTAACAAGCCGATGGAATCTTTACATCTTTAAAATCTGTGTTTGTCTTTAAAAGTTCAATGTTTAGTTGTTAATTTAAAATTACACTGGTGTCTTTGGAAGTATCTGATATTTGGGTTATGCTGTATTTCCAACATGCTGCAGTTGTCAGTACAAAACTGGCAGGACCATCTTTCTGTTTTTTTGGAGGTAGAAGAGGTGGAAAAGTTTTCAAACCATTTGGAAGAGATAAGAGGTGGTAATTACCGGGAATTAAGTCCACATGCAAAATTAGGCATTTTACATGAGTTGGTTGACCGAGCTCTTCCTTCTGATGTTATTAGAGGGCAACTAGATGAATATATTGAAGAACGACAGGCACTGGCAGCTACAAAACGAGAGGAGGAGATGGAAGAAGCTAGAAGGAAAAAGGAACAGCTACTACTACTTAAACAACAAAATACTGAGGGCAAAGAGGATCCAGATGGAAATGCTACACAAGGAAATGGTGAAAACATTAAGACCATGGACGCTTTAGATTCTGATGTGTTAAAATCTGCTCCTGCACAGAATGGATCTACTTCTGAACAGAATGGATCCGCTTCTGGACATAATGGTTCTGCTTCTGACAATGATGTAACTAAGACTTTAGATGCAAATAGAATTCAAATTGTCTCAGAAAATCATAATGAAAATGGGTATGGATTTATTTTGGTTTTACATTTTAACCATGACTACATTCATTGCAGAGTATGGTGTATTCCTTAAGTTTTATAGCTCATCAATTGTTTTCAGTAATCATGGATTGAGGGATTATTTCAATTGTTTTGTCTAGTGATGTAAAACATTCTCTTATGCCAACGTCAAGGCGAGCCGCATTACAGCAGAAGTTGGATGCAAAAGCTGCTGAAGAAAGAGAAAAAGAAATGGCAAGGCTTGAAGGGCAGAAGAAAATGCAAGAGAAAAGAAAGGCAAAAGCTGAGGTACTAAAGGAACAGAAATTTCGAGAACAAAGGGCATTGGAGATGCAGAAAAGGGTATGTATACTGTCTTTTTCTGTTGAGTTCTTGATGTGTCAAATTTTAATACATTCTATTCTGTGGCAAATGCTTTTAGTTGTAATGATTATGATTAACATAATGTTTTTAATATTCAATGATAGCAAGAGCATTTTGAACGAGAAATAGAAAAACGTTTTATTCGGACCAATTCATTAGGGAAGGATAAGAATTACAACAGATATTGGTTTTTCCGTCGAGAGGGTCGGCTCTTTGTTGAAAGTGAAGATTCTAGCCAATGGGGCTACTATAGTGCAAAGGAAGAGGTAAGCTTGACTATTGTAATTTGTGAATGTTCCATAAATTTTTGCATCACCATCTCAAGTGTTTTTCCATTGGGGTTATTTGGCCAGCTTGAGTTGCTTATGGGCTCCCTGAATCCTAAGGGTGTGAGAGAGAAAGCCTTCCAAAGGCAGCTAGAGAAGCATAGTGCAAACATAAGGTGAGCTTGGTTCTAGTTTAGTCTTTTATCTTGCACAATGTTATGGTGGTACTTTGTACATAATTTTTTATTAACTTGTTCAATTTTATTGTCTTCTGTAGTAATGCAATGCAGAGAAGATTAAAGGAAATTGCACAGAGGTTTGCATTGGAAGAAGCTGCTATACGAAGATCTACTCGTGTTCGCTCACAGCCTAAGGCAGCAGGAGTTGGATTCTTGAGCTATGTTAATAAACACAGAGGCTAGTCACATAGCTGCCACATCCCCTGTATGGGATTGAATCTTTATTTTGATAGATTGATGCTAGTACCAAGCATCATTGCTAAATATGAAAAATCACAAGGAGTCAGAAATGCTAGAGGCAGAGGCCTGAGCATCGAAATTTTGTTAATTTACATTATTTTTGTAAAATATCTTTAAACAGATTTTTTTCGCCTATCCCCGTTGTCAAAGATTTTACCTTTCTTGAGGTGCTGATTATATTATTCATTAAAAAGCTCATTTGATAAAATGATCACAATGGATGAAAGCTGTCATTTCAAGTGTTATATTGATTGGCTGTGCCATTTAAAGTAAGGTTTGCACATCAATTGCCATCCATAGATTTTAATCAGCGTTGTTTGATTTATTATGAATATAATGTTCAACAGATCGATTTAACAAATCTGGTAAACAACCATATGACATTGTTTTCTGTGCCTGTCTAAACTCTACTTTGAGTTGCTATGAAGTAGTTCTGACAAAAAATAATATATTAAGTCGTGTGCTGCCCGGAATGAGCTTGGCCGTGGGCTCTTATTGGGACACAATTTTCAGTAGCTCAATCACTCAACTGATCTCATTAATCACTCAATTCTACCAAATGAGTGTATGCTTACCCAATAGGGAGCTCCACGAAGCCCTGGTCATTTTATATTTTGTCCAGCATGCAATATGTGGCAAAAAGAACAAAAGTTGCATTCAAGTTGGGTTAAAACATTTAAAATCGATACATTTACTTTTGTTGAAAAGTTTAAAACATTCAAATAGGGAGACAATGATTGGATGTTCAGAGGTTTCACCCTATTGGGAAGGCTTTAAGTTCTGAGGCATAACAAGATCAATAACCACCCTGTTCAATGGAGAGGATCTGAGCTCATTTCGACAGATCCAGAGCGGACATGAATGGACATGATTGGATACGAGAGACTTGGGGCTGTTGCCAGTGTTTGAAAGTAAATCGTTCTCAACCCTGAATGGACGAAACTTAGATGTGAATGAGAGAATTACAGTAGCAAATTGCCTTCAAAGGAAAAGTTTCAAAGCAAAATAAATAAATATTATGACCATTAGAGATCACAGTTTAACCTACAAAAATACTGGTATCATCTTTTAACTTATGGTAGCAATTTGCCTTCCAAGGAAATTGTCAAAAACAAAATCTTAATATTGACTGCATCTTATCTACAAAAAAATGCTCGTATCGTCTTCCGTAGCCAAGTTTAACGGCCCTTGTGTGGAATGTCGTGTTTATGTGATAACAATTAATCGTGACATGACAGCGGAAATTTAATGAATACCATTCGAGCATGGTTTAGTGCCAGTGCTTGTGCTTGTTTGGAATATGTTGTTCTTCAGAGTGTATTACACCCCTAATTGGGATATGAGATGGTGGTCTACGTTTTGATTTGTAAATAGTTGATTTTCAAGATATTATTTATTTTGATAATTTCTGTTTTATGTTTTTGGTTTGTTACTATTGTGTGGATTTGATCCATTATTTTTTCATTTGAATAGTAATGGGTAAATTGGGTTTTTGAAAGGGTTTAACTTTATAACGTCTTAAAAGCAATATATATAACAGCAAATTCAACAAGATAACTTAGAAATGAGTTAGATTAGACATAAATATATAACAACAAATTCAACAAGATAACTTAGAAATGAGTTAGATTAGACATAAATGAGAGCTGTAACATAGAAATGAGTTAGATTAGAAATGAGTTAGATTAGACATAAATGAGAGCTGTAACAATTGAAACAATCACCAAACAAGGCACAAAACAAGATCACCTTCTAAATACCATCCTAAGATCCATGGTGTTTATAGATAATAGTAGCAGGTTTACAATCACTTAGGTCCATGCTATTTTTTATTTGAATATTAATTTTGATTTTTTAAGAATTATTATTAAAAAGATGTGACTGTGATGTAGTCAATTGCCCTTTGGTCTATTGCAAGTTGAATGGTTGTTGTAGAAGAGGAAATTCATCACCTTCGAGATGACGAAATCTCAAGGGGCAAATATCCCTCAACTACCTAAGGGATCAAAGTTCAGGTTATTTATGTTTTATGCAAAATAAAAGGATGAAAGTTTCAGAGGTTAGAAGAGTAGATTGTAGAGGTCTTCTGAGCAAACTGGCAGGCTTTTGGCTAAAAATGATAGTGCAGCGCGTAGATGTCCACGCAATGTGTTGTAATCTTGTATAGACCGAAAACAAAGTTTACCATAGAAAATCACAAAGAACCTACTGATTGTTCGATAATTAAATTATTGGAAATATGAACTAAGATAACATAATAACATAAATAAACATACACCAAATTAAATGGAAAGGAAATGATAGAACAAAGGAAAAGAAAGGAGTCTCACAAGAGGATGAAGAATGAAGCCTCCAGCAAAGCAAACACCTTCGATACTTGCACACATAAAAACGAAAAAATTGTTGGGGTTGTTTAGGGGCTTGCCTTAGTCAAACCCTCGTTTCAGTGTTTCCACCTTCATGGATAGCCGATAGATAGATAGATAGGAAGATAAATAGACAAGATGATAAATGCATAGACAAGGGATGTGATAAATCCCAAGATGTTCAAAAACATAACAAAAGTAGATAGTACTAGCAAGGCTTGAGAAAGCCAGAGAGAGAGAGAGAGAGAGGGTCGTGAGAACCAAGAGAGTTGTAGAGAACGTTTTAAGAACTTTGCAATTGTTACAAGCTGTAGAGAGTCGTGCAAGCTTGAGAGAAAAAGATTTTGAGAGAAGGAAAAGAGAGAATGTCCAAGAGAGAAGAGAGCTCAAGAGAGAGAAAACCAAGAGGGACAAATAGAGTGAAAAGATAGATTTAAAAGAGAGAAGAGGGAAAAGGAGGTTGCCAAGCCATTACAAATTGTCCTGAGCCATTTCTATCGACCAAGGGCAAGTGACAAGTGGCAAAATGCTTGGAAACAATCATTTGAACATTAAAATGTTGTGGGACTCCAACAAGGCACACGAATGTTAGCACAACGCGCTAGTGTCTAGACAAATCACGCTCATAAAGGATGAGAAACAAGCAAAACACAAAGTTAACACAAAACGACGCAAGAAGATGGTTGTTGAAAATGGGTCTTGAGCATCCTGAGGGGGAAAAGGATGATGCAAGGGCTATGATGAGCCTACACAAATACTAAGGGAGTGGACATTAAAGTGGATGTAAAAGTGTAGGTGAAATTGCAAGGGTATGCACTTTTTGACACTACAATTCTGAATGAGTCTACCAAGTGTAACATACACAACTTTCTACATAGTAAACACTTTGAGAATTAACTTAGAAATAAATTAACATATGCTTAAAAATAGGATAGTAATTTTTTTTCACTTTCATATAACATTTGTTGAACATGATAAATAAATAAATAAATGAATACTATAACTTTGGAATTTGCAATACAAGAATTATGATTTGAGAAAGAAGATAATCTTTTCTTTACAATACATAAGTGAAATGCATTTCAAGTATACAAGTTTACAATACACAACAAGTGATATAAGGTCAAGTCTTCCATATATGGAATCTGCTTCTGTCTCACAAGCCTTGACGTTGTCGTCTGCAAGAGGTAGAGCATCACCTGAGTGCTTTACCTGTAGACACGTAAAATATACTGATTGACATTGTGCATCTGATCCTGATTTACTAACATCGTTTCTTCCTGAATCATCCCTCGGTCTAACCATTTAATCAAATTCCCCTATCTGATTAAATTCATCAATATTCCTCTCTTAATTAAATAAATCATTTTATCTAATCAAGTCATCTATTTTGTTAATTAAATCAATTCATCTGATCTAATTATCCCTATTTAATTAAATAATCAATTTATTTGATTAAATCTCTAAAGTCTGTTCATTAAATTAAATAAATTAAAACCTTATTTGATTTAATCTAACACCATCTCTTTTAATTAAATAAATCAAAATCCTTATTTAATTAATATCTTGTCATATTCCTCTCTTATTTGATTTAAATAAATCCATAAATTTGAGTCAAATAGGTCACATCATCTAACCTCTCTCATTAAATTAATTAATCCTTGATTAATTTAATCTCATCTCATGTCTCATCCTCTAGATAATGCAAGTTGCACATGAAAATAGATAATTCATTTATTAAATCTCTATTTTCCTCACAAGGCATCTTTTGGAATATTCTCTCAATTTGAATTCAAAAATTCCAAGTCAACATGTACATCCAACAAGGCAATAAATTCATCTTACATGTCCTTTGCCTTGACCCAAGTGGCATTTATTGCATTTTCCTTCCCTCTTGCATGTCATTTCAACAAATTTGAAATTCAAAATTATGCATTTATTGGCACAAACCCCAAATCTTGCACATCCTTCATCCATTCATAGCTTGACAAGTGGCATCATATCATTGGATGAATGTTAGCCCACATTGCTCAAATTTGGACATTCATCCATCTTAGAATTCTATAAATAAAGAGCTCATATCCTCATTTCATCATCCACAATCTAGGCAAAGTTACCATGCTCAAATATCTCTTGAATTTTATCCATTATCATTGAGTCATAGCTAGGTTTTTGCAGATTTTGGCTTGGAGTTCTCATCCCTCATCAACAAAGTGGATCAATCATCTTCCACACATCAAGCTTGCATCATAGGAATTGGGAAAGGGCCAATTTTCACATCAAATTGGCACCAATTCCCCCATGGGATCATGAGTTTGCACATCTAATTAGGATTTAATCTTTGTTTTATCATTATTCATTGTGTTCTTTGTTATTTTCTTTCTTAGTTTGAAGTTGTAAATGGATTTCATGGGGAATCCTTGTTTTGGCTTGCAATCACTTGTCTAACTTGTTTACGCTTGTTGTTTTGCAGGTACCAAGGTTGGGGTTCGCACATTACCTCCAATCATAGACTGACAATCCTCTACACACCTTTCAACTGGAAGTGGCCCTACCCTTCACAAAGAGTATAGACAAATGAACCAACAAATAAGTGCCATCTAAGTCCTAGTGCTGTGTCCTACATAACCAATCGATCATACAACTTTAGACAACTTCTAACTAAGTATGACCAATCTGATTGGATATGCAATTTGGAACATTGTGAATTGACTAATGCAAACAAAGACTTGCATTACTTTGGATGAAGTTTTTAAATAAAAACAAACACTTTCATAGGAAATGGAGTTGTGAGTTCACACACCTCTAACTCGACATGAAAGCAATCTTTCACTTAGTGTTCAACTCATGGTTGACTAGTTTGATTGTTTGACTCACTTTTCATAAATACTTAAAATAAAAAATGTATATCTTAATAAGGTTAGTAAACGACTAAGGACATGAAAACTTTTCCTGACAATGAACACCCATATTGCATACTCGCAATATCTTGAAACTTGGCTACTTCCATTTTTTCATAAGTTTTTGCATTCGTATATGAGAGTAAAATACTCTCCTATTACAATACTTTTTATAATATTTTTAAACAATGACATTGACTCGAGACACCTTGTCTTTCTCATGACTTCTTGTCAACTTGAAAATAAGTAAAAATAAAAGTATTATTTATCAATAAGAAAATAACTTCTTTAAATAATCTCGATTTCTCTATGTTTTCCTCTTAGTTCTTTGTAAAGAACACATTTAATAATAATGATAAATATACAATACATATTGTTAAATATTTTTAGAAGAATAAGCATGTTTTAATAGTGTTTATAATCTTTCAACAATTGTGATTATAAATCTAATTTCTTTTAGTCAAAATAACAGAATAAGCTTCAAGCTTATCTTACAATTTTATAAATATATTATACAAAATATTCTTGGCACACTCTTTATATATATATATACCAAACTACCAATTTTAGTTTCTTGAGTAAAATTAAATAATATATTCTTCTTATCACAACAATGTAACTTACTTATTATCAAGAAAAGAGCTTGGATGACCATCTTAACATATGCTCCAAGTTATATTGAGATTAACATTACTATTAACAATATTTATAATATAGGATGGAGTAGAGCGGGAATGGGAGCGGGGGGCTTGGTTTGAATTCGGCTGAGGGAGATGGAGAAGATAGTGAGGATGATGACGAGGTTTGGTGTGCCCTGGTTGTTGCGTTTGTGGCCGAAGGTTTTGCGGTGGCCGCTCTTGGGGTTGTTGCCTCTGGTCCACTTGTGCTTGTGCTTCAGGCCTTTGTTCCTTCCACTTTTATCCTTCCTATTGTCCCTCCTTGTGTTTCTTACCATGGTGGTGATGATGAAGGATTTGTTTGGGTTTTTTTTTGCTTTTGTGTCCTCTGTTTCGTTGGTGGAGGCATTCCTTTTTGGCAGCTTTTTGGCTCGAGTTCTCTTAGGCGTCACTGCTGAGGTGGGCCTTGCTGTTGAGCTGGACGACTTGGTTGGGGGTTCGTTTGTCCTCTTCAAGGATGGGGAGGCTGTTGTTATCTGCCGCGTTGGTGATATGCTCTTGGGTTCTTGTTGGAAGGGGCCTTGGTGTTGTGTTTTTGTGGTTGTGGAAGAGGATATCCTTTCCCTCTTCCCCGATGCATGTGGTTGATGTATTCCTCTGTTTTGGAATGACTCTTGGGTTTCTTTAGCTTCAAGTTGATGGAGCTGTGACCGTGCTGTCTAGCTTTATGTTTGTTGGAATCTTTGATTGTCTGCTCTGCGGAGGTCTGTTGTTCTCTTTGTCTTGTGGCAAGTGGTGGCTTCAGGGCACCTGCCCTGTCTCCTTGGTGGTTCTGGGTCCCTTGCCTATGACGGTAGTGTTTGAGAATGTGGTTATGGGTGTTTTTCTCTAGGTGCTTTCCTTCCAGATGGGTTCTGGTTTGAGCCCCTTTAGGGAATGATGTTCTGCTGCCTTCAGGGCAGGTTTATGATAGATGCAAGCTACGTGGTAGCCTGGTTGAAGATGCTCATTAGAGCGGTGATCTTGTTTGCTGCTTTGCTCTTAATAAATTTCCTATTGTTGTTGGGGCTGAAGGTTTGTGAGACCATCTTTTTCCCACTTTTAGGGAGATGGGGGTGTGTTGATGGTGTGATGCAGATTGGTTTGTACTGGAAGATTTGTGTTGCTTGTTCCTTGTTGTAGGCATGTTCAATGGGGGTTGTTTTTCGAGCTCCTTTGGGAGTCTTGTTTTATGGCCCCTTTGTTTCTTCTGTCTGGATTCCTTGGGAAGAGGTGTTTTCCTGTTCTACTAGAGTTCTTGCTTGCTACCATGTTCTACTAACGCTGTATTTAATAGAGGTGAATATGGATCCTATTAAGGTGGAACCCTCTCCTATTGAGGTGGAGCTAGAGGTTATAGATATGGTGGGAAGTGCTTCTCTCCTTCACTGGTTCCTATCGAGGTGGAGTGCGCTTGCTCTGGAGGGAAGTTTCTTTGGGAGTTTTGGTCCCCACTTCTTCCTCTCCTATAGAGGGGAGCCCCATCCTTTTGAGGTGGTTTTGGGGTTGGTGTTTGGTTGGTTGGTGCTTTTGGAAGAACGTATCTCTGCAAATTTTTGTGATTCTTACCCCTTTGTTGGTGGGAATCTGTTTGGCTCAGGTTTGTTTAACTTGAGCGGAAGGTATGCTATAGTCCAGCTGTTGCAGTTGGTTAGTGGCCTGGTTGTTTCTGGAAGTCTTTAGGGCTTGTTGAGTGATGGGTTATTCTTTGACTCTGAATGTATCGTTGTTGAAACTTGTGATTCTTACCCCCTCTCTTGGTAAGAAACTATTAGGCTCATTTTTGACTAAATTGAGTGGAAGGTCTGTTGCAGTCCAGTTGCCACAGGTGATTTGTGGCCTAGTGGTTTTAGGCAGTCTTTTGGGTCTGATGGATTGTGGGTTGTTTCTTGGTTCAATAGGACTGGTTTTTGTCCTAAGTGGTCGGTTGCTCTTGGTTGTGGTGCCAAGTTTGGGTTGTTAGTTTGTCGTTGCCTCAGGACTGTTGTTGGTTCTATGTGTTCTGTTACTCCTGGTTTCTGCTGACCAGGTGCTGTTTGTGTTTTTGTTGTGCTACTACAGTATCTCTGTTGGTACTATTTCGTTGGCAAAGTTTGAGACTTTGCTGTTTGGAAGTGTCCTCTTAGTTTTATAAAAGGTTCTTGGTCTTTTCAAAACCTTGCTTACCTTATCAAAAATAATGTAACTTACTTTTACTCTATTGTCATATGCAACTCCAAATGAGAAATTAAATAAATTTATGCACATGTATACCTTCTTTGTATAAATATTTCTTTTATCCATACTTGTCTAGCTTCCATAATTCAAATTAATCTAAATATAAATGAAATCAAAGTAATTAACACATGCCTAGAATATTTTTAAAGCTCTATGCTTTCTAAACTTTTGTGTTCAAGCTCTAAGCTCCAGCCGACACTCCAAAGTATGCTTAGAAGTTTCAACAGTGTGAAAATTGTTTCCTCTATATATCATATATTCCCCTGTGCTAATACAAACTCCGCTACAAATACTAATCAATAATATAAATAGAAGATGCAAAGCAATCTCCTATTGCCAACTTTGCTTTGGAAAAACTCTTCTCACACTTTCATAGGCACCTCTTTCTCACTCTCCCTACACAAAGAATGATGATGTTCTCCTTCTTCCCACTATTGAGCAACCCAAACACCCTATTCTCTTACAAACCCGCACTCTCCTTTCTCCTTGCCCGTGAATGATAATTCCCCCTCACAAAATGCAACAATCATAAAAAACCTCCTACATCGATCCTCTTCCCTTCTCTATATCTACACCCTTTACCACATAATTGCCCCTCTTAAAATCTTCCAACTGAAACTTAATTCTTAGTCACCTCTCTTCGTTCACATTAACATAACCTACTAAAAATAGAAGCAACCACCCCTTAATGGTTTGATCAAACAATTCACATTATGCCCTTCTATTACAGGCTCATTCAAAGGTAGTAAGTTCATATTAAAAATGCAAGAATAGAGCATGCAATGAAGGCTTGTTAGAATTGTGAAAAACCACAAAACCATGAGCCACAGGATCAAACAATGAACAAAGATACCTTCCACACAAGAGGTCTACAAAATATATGCAATATTCCTAAAAAAGAAAAAGCTACTGAAGCAAGAGACTATCAAGAAGATATGAAAGCTCAAGCTAATGATTACAATGAGGGTTGAGTGTTATATAGGAGCAAAACCCTAAAAGCATATAAGCACTCCTAAGTTTAGCTTAAGTGCATGAGAATAAATTAGACTAATAATCAATTAAAGAGATTAATTATTAGCTAATGCATGATTACTCTAACACCCCCCCTTAAGATGAACTTAGAGAGTAGCTAAAAACCCTAAAAAGAATGTGTGATGGGTCCCCATAAACAACGCCTAGTGAGGTACCCATGTACAAACAAAAGATCTCTCAAAAATAGAGAAAAGGAGAAAACCATAGTGGGAGAAAACTCCTCTCCAAAAGAGAGAAAGGCGAATGAAGGACTGAAAAACCTCCAAATCAAGGTGTGAAGGACTGAGTAGCCTCCAACCGAGTAATGTTATGAAAAAGAGGAACATGTAGAACATCACTGAAGCATGAAGAAGCTATATAATTCTATTGAATGAAGACTGATATAATGCTGAAATGAAGAATCTCCTCTGAAAAAAATGATGATTAGGGTCAAGATAACAAGAATCTACATGAGTGCCACCAACGACACTACTCAAATCAGATGGAAAACAAAGGAAAAACATCTAGAAATCGAAGATACAAATGTCAAGATCAAGGAGAGTATACTACATGAGTGCACACAATGACACTACTTGAATCAGATGGAAAACAAAGGAAAACATTTGGAATTAAAAGATACAGGTGTTACATGAATCTGCATGAGTGACCCCAATGACACTACTCAACATGCAAGATGCAAGTAAAAAATACAGGTACCAAATAGTCTGAAGAACACTAATCACGAAAGAGACAATAATCTGCATGAGTGTCCCCAATGACACTACTTGAATCATATGACAAACAAAGGAAAACATCTGGAACTCAAAGATACAAACGATACATGAATCTGCATGAGTGACCAAAATTGGCACTACTCAACATGTATGAAAACTGCAAATCAAAAATACAGGTACCCAATAGTCTCTGATCAAATGAAAATGGAAGGTCACCTCTAAAAAAAAGAATGTAAGAGTATCCATATTGTAAATGATCCATCTCACCTCAAATGCAAGTAACTAACCACTAATCTACGCTACATCTGAAAGTACATAGGAACATGAAATGGATACGTAGATCACTCAGACGCGATACCAAGGAAGCATTGGCACCAATAGTAGAACCCCCCCTAATGTTGAAAAGGGAGAGCCATAACAGGAACAATAAAACTGTGTGAAACTAATAAGTGCATGTAGGAGAAACAACCTGCAAATAAAAAGGGTGTGCAAACTAAGGCACACACGCATGAGGAAAGAATCATCAGGATTCACTGTTGTTGTGGAAGGGACACTCACTTGACAAAGGTGTGATGGAAAACCAAAGGAAAACATCAACCCCCCCATGACACTTTATATCATAATGCGAGTACAAAAGGCACAATAGGATGTGAGAAATGCCCAAAAAAGTATACACCAGATTGACACTTTATCTCAGTGCATCTACACAAGAGGATGTGCATGAAAAAGATGTCTACAATGCCCAAATAGGACAAAATATTCTAAATACATATAGAACTACAAAAAAAAGTCATCCCATGCAAAGAACAAGTTTCCAGGAGCTAAGACATCCAAGTAATTTACTAGAGTGTGAAAACATAAAAAATTGAATAAAATGTACCTAGAGAACAATCTAGAAAAAAAAATCATGGATGGAACTGAAGATCTCTAAAAGATGGTTCCAACGCCACTAGAATCACAAAAAATGAAGAAATTGGTCAAAAGTTATGAGCTCGGGACTAAAACAACACCTATGACTTCAATAGGATGTAGAATGCATTAGCAGAAAAAAAAGGTGATGAGACCCACACCACTGGAAATTTGATGGAACCAAATTTTTTACGATATCTCGTTTGTCAAAATCTGACATCATATGCCCAAGTTATGGCCAAAATAAAAAAATCCCTTTAGAACACAATGGGGTCTTGGAGGGGCTAATGCATGATTACTCTAACAAGGATCTCAACCTCTACATGAGGTTCATAAAGTTTTAAAACATTTAATTTTTATAACATTCATTTATTGGCATATTCAACTGCCTTAGTAGCGACAACTTTTTCTATTGGCTGTTGGCTTTATTACTTTCCAATTTAATACACTATATCTTTTATATGTAATATATATATACACACATGCATATAATTATATTTAATCTTGTATATATATATATATATATTAATTCATTAACGATAACAATTCAATCAACTTTTATAGAAATGAGAAAAAATCATAAGGTCGATAAGACATAATAATGTCTTCCTTGAACTATTGCACAAGACTAAAATGAAGATCGAAAATGATTACTTCCTAGTTATGACCAAATCTCACAAAACTGACTTAATGACAACATAAGTAGAATTAGACAACTTACTCGGTCTTCAACACAATTCCTACATGAGTGTGTGTGATTGACTCATTTGGCATTAACCTATTTTCCCATGTCTATACTCCTCTCTTTGGTGATACTCTTCCTCTCCCTCTGAGAGAGTAAGAATCTGATCCTACATTTCACTTAGAAAACCAATAACATAGTCCGTTATTAGTCACAACATCATAATCTTGATATAATAATAATCATTAAAATTGAAACATAGTGCATTGTATTATAATTTTATCAAAATGTTAAATAACATATAATCATCCACTAATGTCATAAACATGTTTTTAAAGTGAAAGTTAAAAGAATTTTTTAAATCAAAATTCGAGGTGTAACATATCTCCCCCATAAGGATCATCGTCCCTGATGATTCAATGTATCATAATAAAAATAATAAACATGTTTTCTTTAGCTATTAAGAAGCAATAAATAAATGAGGAAACTTTTATTAAAATTCATTATAATCCTCCCAAGTAGCACTATCCTTTTCATGCTAGTCCCACTGGACCTTGCACCGAGTAACCTCTTTGTTATGCAAGCGAAGTTTGCGTACTTTGAGCACCTTGAGAGGCACGATAATTACCAAGTTCCTAGATTCTGTACCTGTAGTGCATTCCAGTCAAGTATATGACTAATACCTATTATATACTTCTTAAGATATGAAACATGAAACACATTATACATCCAAGGAAGAGCTGGAGGTAGAGCGACTCTGTAGGCAACTAGGTTAATTACTTCAAGAACTTCAAAGGAACCCACAAATCTAAGGGATAGTTTGTATGACTTTCCAAACTTTATGGAACTCTTTTGAGGTTTGACCCTCAAAAGAACTTTTTCTCTCACTAAGAATTATCTTGGTGTACACTTAGCATCAACATGTCTATCATTTGCTTCTGCCAACCTTTTCTTAATCAACTTGATCCGCTCCTTGATTTTTGATAACATTTCCAGTCCAAGGCTAATCTTATCTTGTAGCTTATCCCAACTTATAGGAGTTCAACACTTTCTTCCGCATAATGCTTCAAATGAAGCCATTTTTATTGCAGAATGATAGGAATTATTATATGCAAATTCCACAAGCAGAAGCTAGTCCTCCCACTTGTATTGTTGATCCATGCAATACATCCTCAAAAAATCTTCAAGAACTTGCTTTACCCTTTTTGTCCGACCATTTGTCTCAGGATGATAAGTTGAGCTTATATTGAGTTGAGTTTCATGTGAAGAAAATAAGGTTTTCCAAAACCTTGATGTCATGTGTGCATCTCTATTTGAGATGATCTTCTCAGGAACTTCATGTAATCTAAACACTTCTTGGACAAAATTACGAGCTATTATTGGTGCTCCATCTGCTAGATTTCCAAGTATATAATGAGCTACCTTGGCGAGTCTATCCACCACTACTAGAATAACATTATGCCTATTTCTAGACATAGGAAGACCTTGTACAAAATCCATACTAATTATTTGCTACTTTCACTCTAGGGTTTCATGAGGTTACATAAGTTCTATTGGGTGATGATTTTCAACCTTTATCCTTTGGAATTCTAGATATCTTGCTACAAATCTTACAACGTCACTTCATTCCCTTCCAAAACTAAAGTGGTTTTACATCAGCTAGGAGTTTTGTCACTCCTGGGTATCCTGAATATGGTGCAGAATGAACCTCTTTCAACACAAGATTTCTTATTTCCTTAGAGTTTGGAACATACATTCTTCCCTTGAACCTTAAAGGTCCATCTAGTTCAAAATAGAACCATCATACCTCAAATATTGACGATTACCTGAGAGATCTTGCTTGAATTTCTCATAATACTCATCTCCCACATAATTTTGTAGTACCTGGTCTTTAAAATGTGAATGAATAGAGACCATTGAGGAAATGTGTCTCCTTCAACTCAAATCATTCGCAACTCGATTTTCTTTTCCTTTGATATAACTTATCTCAAAATCATAGTCGGATATCAATTCCAATCATCTTCTTTTTCAAGCATTGAGATGTGGTTGGGAGATTAAATACTTAAGACCCTCATGATCCGACCTAAGCTCAAAAGGATTTCCCAACAAATAATACTACCACATTTACAAAGCATGAAAAATTGTTGTCAATTCAAGATCATGAGGAGCATAATTTTGCTCATACGTCTTTAACTTTCTTGACTCATAGGCTATAACTTTCCCTTCTGGCATAAGTACTTGTCCATGTCCTTCCCTTGAAGCATCAATGATTACAACAAATCGACCTTCTGGATCATGAACTTTCAATATTAGAGCTATAGTCAACATCTCTTTTAGTTGATCGAATGCCTCTTGACATTTTTTCTAACCAATCAAAACATTTTCCTTTTCTCTGTAGAGAAATGATAGGGTAGGCAATCTTAGAAAAGTTCAAAACAAACTTTCTATAGTAGCTTGCTAAACTTGGATAAAACTATGCACTTCATGTACATTTTTTGGTGCTGGCCATTCAAGAATGGATTTGATCTTCAACGAATCTACTACAATTCCCTTTGTAGAAACTACATGACCCAAATATTGTACTTCTTTTTGAAAGAACACACATTTAGAGAGCTTCCCATACAATTTGTGTTCCCTCAAACGTTGTAGAACAAATTGTAGGTGCTGGAAATGTTCTTCATTCTTAGAATATATAAGAATGTTTTCTAAAAACACTTGAACAAATTTATCTAGGCAATCTTTGAAAATATTGTTCATCAAATTCATGAATGTTGTAGGGGCATTCGTTATTCCAAAAGGTACCATACCTTGTTCTAAATATTTTTTTGTGAATGTCTTCATCCTTCAGCCTTAACTGATGATATCCAAATCATAAATCAATCTTTGAGAATACTGTTTCTCCACGTATTTAATCAAAAATATCATTAATATATGGTAAAGGATATTTATTCTTTATCGTTGCTTTGTTAAGCATATAATAATCTATGCATAAGCATAAAGAACCATCCTTATTTTTGACAAAGATCACTAGTGCTCCCCATGGTGGTACATTAGGTCTAATCAATCCTTTTGAAAATAGTTCTTTCAATTGAGCCTTTAACTCCAACAAATCCGTAGTGGTCATATGATATGGTGATTTTGAAATTGGTTTTGAATGAGGAATTATATCAATGGAGAAATCAAAATCTCTTTTCAGGGGTAATCTAGGGAGTTCACCTGGAAAAACATCCTGAAAATCTCAAAGAAAAGAGCATTTCACCATAGTAGGTTCTCTTTGATCCCTAAGATCTTCTTTTTCTTCTAAGAGTTTTTGAGAATCACAATACATTAGGTCATCTTGGAATACAAACTCTTTGAGTTATTCTAATTCCTCCATCTTGACTGTGAAGAGTTGACACCTTTTTGTTTGGCTCTTTTTAGCTGTATGACAGAGATTTTTCTTATCTTGACTTCTCTTGGAGTTCCTTGAAAAAAAACTTTGTTCCCTAGGTCATCTAGACATTCTACTATTTTTGCAAAATAGTCCACCTTTGACCTATGCCTCCACAAACAATTTATTCCTAAGACAACATCATAGGAACCTCAAGGTGCTACATATAGGTTCACCTTGGTTGAAAAACTCAGAAGGTTAACTCTAGCTTCAAATAGGCATTGTTCTACCTAAGCCTTTGTCTAGTTAGCATACTCAACTGACCAAGGATTTTCCATAAATCCAACTCTTTTAGGAAATTTATCTAAAAATATTGGTGCAATAAAACTTTTAGTTGCATCTGTATCAATCAAAATTGAAATAAGAATTCCAAATAATGTACCTATTATCTCAATAGGATTAATTTGGTACTTTGCTTGCCATTTATCCAATATTGCATGGATCCTTTGCTGGAATGCTACTTGCTAGGTAGGTAATGGATTTCCACTTTGCTGATCTCCTTGACTCTTGTTTGACCATTTATTCGCATAATGATCACCTCCACAAGAGAAACATCCTCTAGGAGGTCCTCACCTCTTAAAAGGTTTTCCTAAATTATCTCCATTCCTCCTGAAATTGTTGTTGTTCTCGTTCTTGGTCTCATTTCGATTATTCCATAAACCCTTATTAATTTTCTTTCTGGATTCCTACTTATCATTCGTCTTCTTAAAAGATTGAGAATATTGTGACCAATTTTACTTCTTATGATTCTTCTCACAATAGATGAAGATGAATTTCAAATTTTTCTCTTGATTAATAGATTTCTCAAAAACTTGATCCATTGTTGTTGGACCATGAATATCAACTTCTCCTCCAATCTGAGAATTCAACCCCATGATGAATCTTCTAATCCCAAATATTTCATCCTTTTGGTATTAGGGTACATACTTCAAGATACGTGTAAAATTTTCCCAGTACTTCACCACAGAGAAGTCTCCTTGTCGTAGATTCTAAAATTCCATAAGCTTTTGGTCGAAGAAAAGTTGCGGTAACCACCTTTACCTAAAGATGACTACAAACTGATCCCGAGTTAAGCTTAAATATTTTAATACAAGCTCCATCTTTTTGTTTATCCACCAAGTATATGCTTCTCCTGATAGTTGGTAGGAACCCCAAACTACCTTAGTCACTTCAGATTAATTTATTATCTCGAATTAATTTTCCATCTTCGTGAGCCAAGATTTTTCTACATCACCACTCATTGTTCCATCAAACTTAGGTGGTGTTACCTTTTTCATGTATCGCAACAACTCATGAGTTAATTGATTCTTATTTTCATCGTTAGCTCTTGAATTAGAATTATTTTCTCCTCGCACATTTTGGGTGGTGCAATCATGCCTATTCTCATCTTCACCTTCCTGAGATGTCTCATTTCCCCTTTCTTGCTTACTTTGGCCCCTAACCTCTTGCTCCAAGATACCAATTCTTTCCTTTGTTTGATTCAACATTGCCAAATTTTGGTCCAATTTATCATTTGGATTATTAGAAGGGTGTGATACCTCTTGACTTCCTCCTGGGTTAATTCGTGTTCACACCATGATTATTTTTTACTTCACACCTAGAGTTCATTTTGAGTGTTTAATTAGATCCTCTAATTTTAGCATTTCACTTTAAACAATAATGAACATTTATAACATTATCTAATCCACTAGACAAATTTGGAAAACTAACAAAACTTCATTATATTTATTCAGTGGATTCACAATACATCCTTATTTAATACAAAACTTTTTTGACTATATATGACTACAAGTTGCTATCAAATAATGGTATCTCTTTGGGTTCTTCACCCTCATAATCACTAGGAAAAACTTGGAGGGTGGGTGTACTTATAGGTACTCCTCCATCACCTCCTTACCTATCTTTGGTACATCATGAACACAACCAAAAGGTATATCTCGATGTGCAGATGGTTTAATTGGTTTAACAAAAGGGATAGGTACTATGGCATCCTTTTTCACTTTAACATGTTTCTTTTCCAACGAAATATGCTTAAGCGCATCTGCAAGGGTTTCTAAGTCAGCAATCCATGCACCCCCTGTGTAGTTTAAATCCTTCAAGAGTTTTACCTTTGAACACTAGTAGAATTTGGTAAATAAATGACTAGGTGACTAAAAATTTTAGTCACAACAACTAAAATTGACTAAATTCTACTAATTTTTTGCAACTCAGCTATAAATGAGTAAATAAATGAATAATTTGGTCGTGGACTAAAAAAATATTTAGTCATACAAATAAAAATGACTGAATAGTTAGTCACACAAATACAAATAAGATTTTTTTTTTTAAAAAATTTCAGGAAACATAGGGCGAGAGTGTATTGTGTGCGCATGATTCATTATTCGTTTAGCTTGACACTTGACAACTAACTGAGGCGTTTTGAGTTATAGCAACTACTTCATCTAATTCAGAGATAAATATTGTTTGGAGATAAAGATTGTTTGGCTTGATTCATTATTCGTTTACCTTGGCACTTGACAACTACACTGGCTTGGATATGGCATATTGGGCAATAAAGATTGTTTGGAGAGGACCTGGAGACTTCTGAAAAGGCAGGCAAGGGCAAGGAATTCAGATTTTGTTGCAATGAATTTGAAGTCGGCGAGACCTTCTATAGTGAAGTCGGATTTGGGTACAACAAATTCATAGGTAATTCGAAACCCTCATTCCATTAAACACAAAATCTACGGCTTTTTGATTGGCAACTTACAATAGTTAAAATCTACTGCTCTTAATAATGTTCTTTTACAATCTTGCCACTGTTCTGCTTCATAATGTGTTCGAGCTAAATATAATAAAATTTAGGTGTCAGTGCTAGAATAGAATTTCCTCAAATAATTTTGATACATTTTTATTGCAAGCACAAACTGTCCTTTTGCAAATTAAACATGTGATAGATTTACCCACACATCCGACATCTAAACAAAGATGTTTCTTATTGCAGCTTCTTGTACCTATGTAAAAATTTCCTTTGCAATATCAAATTGACCCCTTTCAACTAGCATAATGGCTGCCTCATTTGCAACATAAACATTTCTTGGTCTCTGTGTCAACACTTTACAATACAGTTCTCTAGCCTTCTCAAGATGTTGTGCCTCCACCTTTGGATCCCTCCTCTCATTATGTAAAGCTGCAAAATAATTCCAATTTCCAAGTGAAATGTCAACATAAGAATTCTTTGCATTTGATTCACTTTGTGCGGCTTTAATTGTTTCTTTTGCTTTAAGTCAGTCATCTATTTTCAGTTCCATTTTTCCAAGCATAGATAAATAATTTGATGATTTTTTATCTACCTTAAGTGCATCCCCAATCAATTCTAGGCTTATTTGGATCTCATTTCGAGCCTAAGCCACAAGACATAGATATGCATCCACATAATCAAGAAACTTGAACAATATTAGCCTGTATAAAAGATTTTCTTTTTCAGTATCATGTAGCTATTCAAACAACCTAGCAAAATTAAATAGTGTTATGACTTTATCCCATGGTAACTCAAGTGAAACACCACCTTCTTCTAGTCGATGGAAGAATTCCATATCCTTAAAGAGCACAAGAAAAACTGCAGAATTGACACTGGGGCTTTTATTTATGAATTCAACCCAATGCCATTTCCTAATGCCTCCATAAAAGTTTGTTGAGCCAACTCTAGTTCATCACCCTCAAAATAAAGAACCCCAATGTTGTTTAACAATTGAATGGGTACTTCTTCTCTACTCTTCTTTAGAAGAGACTTTGCTGTCTTAAGAGAATCTAAGGCCCCATTGGGGTCTATTGATATTAATAACTCACTCATCTTGATAAATGCATGGGCATCACATGGATCTATGCGAGTTTCCTTTCTTAAAATTTCCAAAGCATTCTCTACCTGCCCTTGTTGAGCATATATATGGTCTACAAATTTTAAGCTCTCACAGTTCTCAAGGTGGACCTCTAGAACCTTTTCAAAATTTGAGAGAGAACTCTTAAGATCTCCCAGCTTCAATTGAACCTGTCCACAAAATCATGTGGCCTCTGGCTTTCCTTGACTAATGCCATGTAGTAGCGGCCATTGGTGTCATAATCACCTTTACTATGATAAGATCATGCAAGATTATAATATGAATGAGATTTCATGAGAGGGTGGTTAGTTGAAACAAGAGCTGTCTCAGTCAACTGTTCCACAAGAAAATATTGCCCTATAGTGAAGAAAAAATTGTTTGCTAAATGATTCAATGCCATTGCATAGTATGGGTATAATTCAAAGGCTCTACACATATTTTCCATTCCTTCATGAACACTACCTTTTTCACTAACTGTGAGAATCCTATAAGTAAAAAATACACAAAATTGACCACAAAGATTTATGTAGAGGCAAAACATCATTTCCTAATGCCTCCATAAAAGTTTGTTGAGACAACTCTAGTTCATCACACTCAAAATGAAGAACCCCAATGTTTTTTAACAATTCAATGGGTACTTCTTCTCTGCTCTTCTTCATAAGAGACTTTGGCATCTTATGAGAATCTAAGGTTGCATTGGGGTCTATGATATTAATAACTCACCCATCTTGATAAATGCATGGGCATCATGTGGATCTATGTGAGTTGCCTTTCTTAAAATTTCCAAATCCTTCTCTACCTAACCTTGATGAGCATATATATGGCCTACAACTTTTAAGCCCTCACAGTTCTTACGGTGGACCTCCAAAACCTTTTCAAAATATGAGAGAGAACTCTTAAGATCTCCCAACTTCAATTGAACCTGTCCACAAAATCCTATGGCCTTTGGCTTTCCTTGACTGATGTCATGTAGTAGCGGCCATTGGTGTCATAATCACCTTTACTATGATAAGATCATGCAAGATTATAATATGAATGAGATTTCATGAGAGGGTGGTTAGTTGAAACAAGAGTTGTCTCAGTCAACTGTTCCACAAGAAAATGCTGCCCTGTGAAGAAAAAATGGTTTGCTAAATGATTCAATGCCATTTCATAGTATGGGTATAATTCAAAGGCTCTACACATATTTTCCATTCCTTCATGAACACTACCTTTTTCACTAATTGTGAGAATCCTACAATTAAAAAATGCACAAAATTGACCACAAAGATTTCTCCCCATTTCAAACAACAAAATTGCCAAAAAAATGTGTTTAAAACCTACAAAAAAATGCAAATAAAATCACATTGATTTTCATGCCAAAAAAAAAACCATGAGACCATAGCTTGTTGCTTACTATTATGCTTTGATAGATCTTTTCCAAGCATCCATAGTTTTTTTGAAACCACTTGTTTTAGGATTTTAGCCATAGCAGCAAGGTAGTGAACTGTTTGATCAAATGCTTTGGTAGACATGTATGAAAAATATGGTAGCATAGACAAGGTAGTGAACTTTGGAAAAAATGCCTCAAAAAAATGTGGTCTCATGGTGATGGAATGCCATGACAAGCGAATTGTTATGGATTTCCATGGCATTCCATCACCATGAGACCACTTTTCTTTGAGGCATTTTTTCAACCAATTCACTTTTTATGCTATTGCTTACTATTATGCTTTGATAGTTTTTTTCCAAGCATCCATAGCTTGTTCGAAAGCACTTGTTTTAGGATTTTAGCCATAGCAACAAGGTAACTTGAACTGTTTGATAAAATGCTTTGGTAGACATGTATGAAAAATGTGGTAGCATAGATAAGGCAGTGAACTTTTTGAAAAAATGCCTCAAAGAAGTGTAGTCTCATGGAATGCCATGACAAGAAAATGCAATTGGTAGCTACTCCTAGTTATTAGTTATGAAATGTGAAGTAATTGCATAACTGCTTAGGTTGACTTTGTAAAAACTATATTGTAATTGAAATTTTGTCATCTATCAACATCTGGTTATTAGTTATGCAATGTGAAGTAATGCTTTGAGTTTGAAAGATGTGCAATGCAATGTAATCAACAATTTGAATATAAACTAAAAAAAAAATTGTTTACAATTCATTAGTTAAAATCTCTGTTTCATTTTCTCTCTATAACTCTATTGCTATGGAAATGCCTTTCAATTAAAAAAAACAATTTTTTACATTTTGTCATCTATCAACATCTAGTTATTAGTTCTGTAATGTGGAGTAATGCTTTGAGTTTGAAAGATGTGGAATGCAATGTAATCAACAATTTGAATATAAACTACAAAAATCTATTTTTTACAATTCATTAGTTAAACTCTATTTTATTGTGCTCCCTATAACTCTATTGCTATGGAAATGTAATTCAATTAAAAAAAATAGTTTTTATCTCTTAGTTTACAATTTTTTGTTGCTATGTGTAGAACATTACAGATGGATCAATGTCGAAGGATGACTACGAATCAATACCATGCATTTGATGAGAGAGTATCCAATGAGAGGGACATGGACACATATCCATGTCCATGTAATGACTATCTTGGTGGAAAGGTGAGAAAAAGAAGTTTGATTTATCGACATATGATAAGATATGGGCATAGTGGTATAAGCCCTTGGGATTACAATTATTATGAAGATATGATAGAATTGTAGAGTGTGAGAGATGAAGAGGCAACAAACATAGATGAAGTGGCGCCAAACATAGATGAAGAGGCAACAATGTTAGACGAAGGGTTTGAAGTTGATAGAATGTTGAATGAGGGTCTAAACAATGATTGGGCCAAGTTGATGGAGGATGCTTTAAAGCCTGTGTATGCTAATTGCAAGTTAAGTCGTTTGACAACAATCCTTCAAATTCTTAACTTGCAAGTGGTGTTTGGGTGGACAAATGAGGAAGAAATTCAAGCAGATGCAAACACGAGTGATCACGATTTTGATCTTGATGGAAATGCAGATGATTATGACGATGTTTTGTCACCTTAAGAGGTTAGCTTGTCACCTAAACTTTGGTTATATGTATGGTGTAATTTATTATTGAATATAATAAAGATCTGAGTATAGGTATGCTTATTCACTATTGTTTTACTGATACATTTCTGAATGTAATCATCATTATTCTATTGGTACATTGTACACAAAACCTGAGATGTTCATTGCTGATTTGAAGTGCATTTAAAGTTAGGTTCAATCATTCTTCTTAGTTTTCTTACTTTGGTTAAAAATTTGAAATTAATTTTGTTTAGTTAGAATATAATTTCTTATATGTCCTATATGTTTTCTAGATGCAAACATATAATGAACATCTGTGATTTAATTATACATATAGATATCTTAACATTAGGTGAACTAAGCCTCCTCATTACAAACAAAGAAATGATCTCTTAGGTCTGACTGACACTGAAAACTAAAAATGAGAGACTACAAAATTAGAAAATTTTTCAATCTTTTCAATAAAATGATATCTAAAATACTGCATTCATAGTAAAATCTAATACCACACTACCGCAACAATCAATAGATGTATGTGTAGGATGGTGGGACATATAGGTCAATGTACAAATGCTTACCACAATACCACAACAACCAAATATGAATAGTGCAGGATGGCGGTGAGAACATGTTAACAACTAAAGTAAACTGCAACCCCGCAAGGGGTAAACAGTGACACTGCGGTATGGCCATGAACAGTCACTCAACTGATAGAATTAACCCACTGTCCTGCAAGAGTCCAAAGGGGTGTGCACAAGGTGGTGGTACTACTAACCCTACCATACCGCTACCCCACAATGGTCTTGATATGACATAGCGGTATGGTGGTGAACAATCAATCAACCGCTAGAATCAACTCACCATCCCGTGGCAGTCCAAATGGGGTGTGCATGAGGTGGCGGTACTGCTAACCCTACCATACCGCTACCCCACAACGGTCTTGATATGACAAAGTAGTACTGCGGTACAAGCTGTCAAAGAATTTAAATCATTAGTGGCAATGATTACACCTTTAAACATGAACCGTTTGATTTCCCAAGATAAAAGGCATGTATTCAAACTCGAAATATGGATAGATTATGAAATATTTTGCATGAATTGACATTAATAGTGAGGTGACCGAGCTCAGCTCAGCAACAAATATTACTTGGGATTCAATGACATTTTTGTAATCATTCACACAACTCAGCGTACTGGAGGAAAGGGAGTTCAAGGGGGAAGACTCTGCAAGTATTATTTCGCTGGGTAAGTTCACAAAAAACCTCTGTAGCAAGTGTATAAGAATTAAATTTTCTCCTACAAGTAGACACTTAAAGAAATCAAGTAGGAGTAAATTCTTCATCATGTCACCCAAAAGAAGTCATCTTGCAAGTAAAAAGGAAGAGTCCGTAGTTTCTAAAACAAAGAAGAGATCCCTACAACAATCCATTTTAGATGTGTTACCTAATTTTGTAGACAAAGATTTCAAAAAGGTGTTTAAAGATACAACCAATGGATGTAGAGAACCAATTATCCCTATCTCAGGGTGATCTGTTTTGGTACTATGAAAAAAGGGATAACAAGATTCTAGTTTCGAATCCTTGGACCTTAGATATGGCCAAATTGATAGTCCCAAATATCTTTGTAGATGTTGAGTTTATTAAAGTATTGGCACAATATTATCACCCGACTATCAGAACTATAAGAATTCTGGATGGTTCACCATTAGTGGTGTTGACTAAAGAAGCAATTGTTTTATGTTAAACAAGCAAGCTATCACTAAGATCAACTTGGAAAAAAGTGAGGAGGATTATAGGAGATTAAGAAAAACCTATAGGAGTGATGAACTTCCTTTACACATGAAAAGGGGTGTAAACAATAGGAGGATACCTATCTTCCCCTCCCAAATTGAGCCATTTTCCATAGAAGACTTCCAAGTATATTTCAAAAGAATTTATTTTTCTTTGTGCCAAGTGCTTGGAATAGATGTTGAAGAGAGGATTCCAATCTATCTCATGATAATGGAAATGAAGATACAAAATCCTGAAGTGAACATTGAGTATGACTTTGCACCTGAAATTGAGAAAGGGCTACATGAGGGATTTTTGCAAGTAAGAGAGAACTTAGCCCCCATCACTTTCAAGAAATACTCTCTATTGTGCCATTTAATATTGTACCAAAACAAAAATAGATGGACTAAAAGAATGTTTTTGGGAATGATTGATAATGCAGGGAATAGGTTGCCTATACAAAATTGGTGTTACATGTGGGATAGTAGATGTAAAAATAGTGATTATATAATATTTCATGATGATTTCATAATTTAAAGGTCATGGTCAATCTTGGTCATATTTCACCAAGATTGACTAATAAAATCATGCAAGTATTAAGTCCTTTAGCATTGAAGCCAAAGTAGGGACACACTCACAATTTCGGTGACTAGCTCTTCTTAGCAGACCAAACAGTAATAAGGGTCTATGGGTGTCCTCAAGCCCCACATGTTTTACCTAAATTTGTTTCTATTTGAATTGAATTTTTAGAATTTATGTGGAAAATGTTATGGCTGTAGCAGGATGTTATGAAAAGACAAAAAAAGGGGACATTCCTCCTTGACCTAACTGAATGTGAGGAGCTATCCATAGGGTCTGACACTCTTGAAGAACTCCTGAACTATTTGAAGATGAGGTATTCATTGAAGTCACGAGGAGAAAGGGTCTTTGATCCTAAAGGGAATATTAATTTTGTAAAGCAAACACTTCTCATTAGAGTTGGGATTACCCATGTAATGGATTACCAAGAAGATGTAATAAGAAATTGCTTAACACCTCATGAAGTTTTTCAGAGGAAGAGGAAGTGGGAAATCATAAAGAGGCTTAAGGAGGAGAAGAAGAAAAGGGACACTGGATTCCAAGGATTCTATGTTGAAGAAGGGGATCCTATCAAAAGGATGAACTTAATAATTGACAAATTTCAAAGATTATATGTTGAACTAGAAAAGAAACCTGAGGGTTAGTATTCAAAACCCTCCAAGCTTCCCATCAAACCAAGTGGTATTGTAATAACAAAGACCCTACTAGACATTGCCACAATACAATCAGAAGCATCCCCTAAGCAACCAAGTCCTAAAAGGAAGAAGACACATGGAGTGGCCCCCTTAGTGTCATATGAGATAAGTGAAGGAGTAGGGGATAATGAAGAGGTAGCCGATGTACTTTTGAATTTTAAAGATGATGAAGTTGATCAACCACCACCTAGGCTTGCAATTGATGCTCACAAATCAGAAGAAAGAGTGGATGTACATGGGCATAATGATCAAGAAGTTCATGATGATGAAAGGGTGATTGCTACCCTTAGATTTATTGAAGATGATGACTTTATTCAAACCCCCGAGTTTAAGGATTTTTGGATTAAGATGAAAATGAAAGAATTTGAGGAGAGACTCCAAATTAATTGGATGGGCATTGAGGAGTCACAACATGACCAGATTTTTGCCCAGACTTTTGAAGAACTTAGGATTAATGAAATTATTGTTAGCCCCCAAGAAGCAAGAAAATTGGTCTTAGAAAGCAATATACTAATTATTCCTAGGATGGAGTTAAAAAAGATATTCTCACTAGATCAAGTAAGAAGCCAAGAAGATCCCATGTTGGTTTCTGAATTCAATTCAGATGAGGGAATGAGTGGCATAGGTTACGATCCAAGAATTGAAACCCTAGCCTTTTGGACAAAGAAAAAAAGAAAAGAAAAACCAAGATTTCTTGATGTTGTACAAGAAATGAGAGGGAATGCCATGGTAAAGACACTTCAAGACACATCAGCATTAGAGGCAACTACTATGACAATGCACTCAACAATGTTTACTAGGGATGCGGTTAAAGGTATGGAGCTTAGATTTGCAAAATATGAGAAAGCACAAACTGATCTGAATGATGAAGTGAATAGGTTATTCATAGAAAATATGAAATTGAAAGAGCAATTGAAGGGAGTGCAGGTCCTTCCCAAAGCACAAAATTAATAGTATACTATCCCCCTGCCATCCAGACTGAAACGAGTGCAATCACTATTGAACAAGTAAATGTGCTAAAACAAGAAATTGAGAAGTTGAAAAAGACTAATGAAGAAACTAAGGAGCAAAGAGACAAACCCTCAGGGTATTGGAAATGTTCTTGGAGCACAGGCTTAAACTAATTGTGGAAAAATTGGAAAATGTGTATGAATGTTATGTCTCCTTGTCACAATTAGTTGATCAGATAAAGGCTCATGTACCTATATTGGACCCCTTATTGAAGAAATTACAACCTGTACATCACACCTTAATAAATTTTTGTAGAATTTTACAAAGGAGTGTTGAGGCCCCCGCAACTTTAAATTCTACTAAACAAATGGTCTGAATGGTCACAAATTAATTTCAATACATATATGCAGAAGACCAAAAGATCAAGGCAAGAATGGATTCATTTCACACACTAAAGCAGTGGTTTGTGCCTAAGATACTAAGGGATGATGATCAACTGAAAGGCTCCAAGGATTGGATAGATGAGTTTAGTGGTATCAAGACATAATAACCCAGCCACAATAACCCTAGACACAATAACCCCGTCATAATAACCCAAGGGAAAAATAACCCAGGGTCATAATAACCCATGGACAGAATAACCCGTGGTCAAAATAACCCATGAAATTTATAAAATTTGTTTTCCTTTCTCTATATTCTTACGAGGATATTTTGTCCATGGGTTATTTTGACCACCGGTTATTTTTGGCTTGGGTTATTATGACCTTGGATTATTTTGTCCTTGGGTTATTGTGACTGGGTTATTCTATCTAGGGTTATTTTGGCCAGGTTATTATGTCCTGTAATCGAGTTTAGAAAAATCGTTCCCAACTGCCTCACTAATTTATAGAAGGATTGTGAGATAAATCTTCACTGCCTCAATTTAACCTTGGATGGAATAATTGCGTTGGATGCTAGATACTCAAAATTTATCACAGATGGCAAAGGGTTATTAGACATCAGATGGAAGAGTCACTTGGCCAACAAATGAAAAATCTAGGAGTACAAATGGCCTCATGATTACATAGTGTACCAATGGAAGTAGACATTTCTAGCTCCCCCAGAAGAATAGGTCTTGTAGTGAAGTACCAAGCCTTGCAGATACTATCATGGAGAGAGGACCTTTCCAGAACGGACTTCAACATCTTGCGAGTGCTCTAGACTTCAACATTTGATCATTTCTCTTCATTTCTCATCTTTCATTACTTTTATGTAATCCTATGTAAACAACAATAACTAAGACTTTTTGATTTATGTTAAAAGTGGGTAACTGAAAAGACACTTTTTGAAATGTCAGTCAGGACAAAATTTTGAAACCTATTGTAAAATCTTTTTGAAGATCAATAGAATGAAGTTATAATTGGTGGCTGAATTCTAGTTTCAATTGCTTGTTGAAGTGAATTAATGAATGTTATCTTGTTGTCTCTAGTTTGATCTTTCCTTGTTATTTAAATCAATATATCAAGGGTATATTTGGTTTATCAAAACACATTTGCTATCAAACAATTCATTTTGTACTACATTTTGGTGTCAAATCTTTGGTAATTATGGTTAGTTTCATTACATTCAAATTTTGAATTCTGGGAAATTATATATAGTAAATAGATTGATGGTTGTTTGGATAGTGAAATTAGCTCTCTTAGAAATTAACTGAAATATCTTGTCTTGAAATATCTAGAAGGATTATTTTAATTAAAGAGGATTTTGTGGTTATTTTTGTAACAATGATTAACAATGATTTTACAGTGTAGCTAGCGTGCTATTTTCATTCAAGATACAAGTCATCAAAGTCAAGCACATACCAAGAAGATAGTACTATACTTCAAACCCTCAACCTCACTTAGTTTAGTCTGTTTACATGGGGATATTAAGGAAGTTGCTAAACAATTAATATATATCATTTGTTGTTTGTGAAGGAGAATCCCGTGAGATCCAATATGGCAGTGAATCAATATCCGATTTCTTAGTAAAAATGATGTCATAGTTGGGAAACTTGTGAAACATCAGGTTAATCATTTTTGGATGTTAAGGCTTTCCAGTTGGATATCAAAGATCTTTTCTCATCAACTTAATTTGGAATTTATGTATAAATGGATTCTTTCATGGTGCAGGTCTTTCTGAGACAACACATGAACTGGGGTTGACATTTTTGTTGTCTAAGTTTAATGGCATTCTTGGGATTGGTTTCTAGGAAATTTCTATTGATAATGTTGTTCCAGTTTGGTTAGTATTGATAGCCTTCATTCTATAATGTCAACTCATTCTATAATCTAAGCGCATCACCTTTTTTAAACTTTGAACAAGGTTTTGAAATCAAGGGTTCAATATGCATATTTTAGGCCTATGTTGAACACTTTGTTTAAGGCATTTGTTTACAAGGCTATAGTTTTTTAATTGATTTATCTAACTGCTGTGTTTGGACTTACTTTTGTAAACTTGCAATATACAATGCACTTTTATTCTTTTTGAATTGAGACTAATAGTAATTTTGTTGGTTGTATTGAGGCACAACTTCATCCATGGCGGAAAAGGTAGCACCTTGTTGCTAATATTAGATGGAACGTTTCCTATAAAGGAGGAAAGATTCTAGGGTTATTGTTGACTACATTGAAGGAGAGAACTTCATATATTGGACATGATCAACACTCTCCTTGGATTCTACACGTTACAACTTGCTCCAGGAAGATTGCCCACATTGTAGAAGTTTTAAGAGATGAAAGGGGCATGTGCTCGCATTGAAGGGCTCCAAGCATGCATTTCCATCATTGTAGAATTTTTTTGGAGAAGTTTCTTTCTTGTCATTCTATGCATTGTAACTCAGATTTTCAGTCTTGTGACTAAAAATAAAAATTGTAATACTCTATTTCTAAGCATTTTTCAAGCAAGATAGATATTTCAGACTCGTACAAGCTATAAGAACACCTTTTTTTTTTAATAATGTTCAACGATTTTGCCTTCTCAATGGTTGTCTTATTGTGTGCAATTGATGATTGATGTGTATTTCTATGTTTTATGTTTAAATCCTCAAATATCAATCAATTAAAATGACTAAATATACTACCAATTGACAGAAATCAGTGAACAGTGAATAAATATGACTAAATATATGACCAGTGAAATTAGTGAATAAAATGACTAAATAAGTGACATGTTAACAATAATCAATGACTAAATTAATGACTAAATATATAAGTGAATATAAAATGAATAAATAAGTGACCATATTACAACAATTAATGACTAAATCAACGACTAAATAAGTGACCAGTTAAATATATCAATGAATAAAAAATGACTAAATAAGTGACCATATTACAAAAAAAATGACTAAATCAACAACTAAATATATCAGTTAATAAAAATGACTAAATAAGTGACCAGATTACAACAATCAATGACTAAATCAACAACTAAATATACTACCAAATCGATTAATCAAAACAACCAATAAATGACAAAAAATGGTTTAGTCATCAATCTGGTCGTGTTATAAATGACTAGCAATAAACTATTAATGGTCACGTGATCATGTTCAGTCATTTATATGCATTTTTTAGTAGTTTTTTTTAATCATATATTATTGTTTCTGTACTAGTGGGAGATGATTCCTTTTTGGCCACTAGGCTATGCAAGTTCTTGGGTATGAATTTCCTTGTGGTTTTTCCTTATTCTTCTTCCTGCCATTCTGACACATGAACACTTTCAAACATTAGCTAATTGTTAATGTTTGAGAAATAGTTTTCATAATGAGCTCATAGGTCCATGTTTTGTACTCGATAGCTTTGATACCATAGGTAACATACACAACTTTCTACACAGTAAATACTTTGAGAATTAACTTAGAAGTAAATTAATATTTGCTTAAAATTAGGATAGTAATTTTTTTTCACTTTCATATAACATTTGTAGAACATGATGAATAAATAAATGAATACAATAACTTTGGAATTTGTAATACAAGAATTATAATTTGAGAAAGAAGATACTATTTTATTTACAATACATAAGTGAAATGCATTTCAAGTATACAAGTTTACAATACACAATAAGTGATATAAGGTCAAGTCTTCCATATATGGAATCTTCTTCTGTCTCACAAGCCTTAGCGTTGTTGTCTACAAGAGGGAGAGCATCACCTGAGTGATTTTCCTCCAACCACAAATCGATTGTCCTTCGCACACCGTCCAACTCGAAGTGGCCATACACTTCACAAAGAGTATAGACAAAGGAACCAACAAATAAATTCCATATGAGTCCTAGTGTTGTGTCCTACATAACCAATCAACCACACAACTTTAGACAACTTCTAACTAAGTATGACCAATTTGATTGGATATGGAATCTAGAAGACTGTGAACCAACTAATGCAAGAAGAGACTTTTGCATTACTTTGGCCAAAATTTTGAAATAACAACAAACACTTCCATAGGAAATGTAGTCATGAGTTCACACACCTCTAACTTGACTTGTAAACAATCTTTCACCTAGGGTTGAAACTCATGGTTGACTTGTTTGACTGTTTGACTAAATTTTCATAAATACTTAAGATAAAAAATGTCTATCTTACTAAGGTTGGTAAATGACTAAGGTCATGGAAAATTTTCTTGACAATGAACACCCATATTGCATACTCTCAATATATTAGAACTTGGATACTGCCACTTGTTCATAAGTTTTTGTATTTGTATTTGAGAGTAAAATACTCTCCTATTACAATACTTTTTATAATGCTTTCAAATGACATTGACTTGAGACACCGTGTCTTTCTCATGAGTTCTTGTTAACTCGAAAAATAAAAATAAAAGTATTATTTATGAATAAGAAAATAACTTCTTTAAATAATCATAATTTCTCTATGTTTTCCTCTTAGTTCTTTCTACAAGAACACATTTAATAATAATGATAAATATACATTACATATTGCTATTTTTTTTAGAAGGATAAGCACATTTTTACAGCGTATAATCTTTCAACAACTCTGATTATAAATCTAATTTCTTTTAGTCAAAGAATAGAATAAACTTCAAGCTTATCTTACAATTTTATAAATATATACTACAAAATATTCTTGGCACACTCTTTAAATATATATGTTTATATATATACCACTATATATATATATCAAATTGCCAATTTTGATTTCTTGAGTAAAATAAAACAATATATTGATCTTATCACAACAGTGTAACTTACTTCTACTTTGTTATCATATGCAGCTCCAAATGAGAAATTAAATAAATTTATGCACTGGTATACCTTCTTTGTATATAAACATTTCTTTTATCCATACTTGTCTAGCTTCCATAATTCTTTTTAATCAAAATATAAATGAAATCAAAGTATTTAACACATTCCTGGAATATTTTTAAAGCTCTGCACTTTCTAAACTTTTGTGTTCAACCTCTAAGCTCCAACTGAAACTTCAAAGTATGCTAAGAATTTTCAACAGTGTGAAATTTGTTTCCTTTGTATATCAGATACTACCCTGTGTAAATACAAACTACTACAAATACTAATCAATAATATAAATAGAAGATGTAGAAAAATCTCCAAAACTTAATGCTCAATCGCCTCCCTTTGTTCACATTAACACAACCTACTAAAAATAGAAGCAATCGCCCCTTAATGGTTTGATCAAAAAGTTCACAATATGCCCTTCTGTTATGAGCTCATTCAAAGGCAGTAAGTTCATATTAAAAATGCAGGAATATGGCTTGTGAAGAAGGCTCTCAACCTCTATGTGAGTTACATAAATTTTTTAAGCATTTAACTTCCATAACATTCATTTATTGGCAAATTCAACTCCTTAGTAGTCACAGCTTTCTCTATTAACCATTGGCATTATTACTTTCCAATTTAATATGTAATATATATATTTATATATATATATATATATATATCTTTTATATGTAATTTATATATATGTACATACATGTATACACAATATTATATTTAATCTTGTATATATATACATATATATTTTAATTAATTAATGATAATAATTCAATAAGATTTTATAGAAATAGGAAAAAATCATAAGGTCAATAAGACATAATAATGTCTTTCTTGAACTATTGCACAAGACTAAAATATAGATAAAAAATGATTACTATCTATGACCGAATCTCACAAAATTGACTTACTGAAAACATAGGTAGAATTGGAAAACTTACTCGGTCTTCGACAAAATTCCTACGTGAGTGCATGTGATTGACTCATTTGGCATAACCTGTTTATTTTCCATGTCTATACTCATTTCTCCGGTGATAGTCTCCCTCTCCCTCTAGGAGGGTAAGAATCTGATCTTGCATTTCACTTATAAACCAATAACATAGTTAGTTATTTATTAGTCACAACATCATAATCAAGTGATATAATAATAATCATTAAAAATGAAACACATTGCATTGTATTATAATTTTATCAAAATGTTAAATAACATATAATCATCCACCAATATCAAAAACATATTTTAATGTGAAAGTTAAAAGTAATTTGCAAATCAAAATTCAGGGTGTAACACCAAGGATCAAGTTTTGTTGAGTGCAAGGCCTCACATCATAAGGAACGAGACCAAGATTGTGCTCTAGCCTATTTGGATTGATAAAAAAACCCTTTAACAAAAAGATGAGATGCCCATTTTTCATTATTAATTAGGATAATTTTAGTTAATTAAGTACAATATATAATCATTAGATGTATTTGATTACTACAAATTTTAGTTGAATAGAATACAATTAAAACTTACCTCTTTTTGGATAAATCAAAATCTATTTTTTGATGTATTATGTAATAATATGGATTTATTTTAGTTATTTAATATTTATTTTTAAATATATTTTTAAGATATAGAAACATCCACTAATATCTACCCTTTTTTCATATAGCTTATTCACCTTATATATATTTGATTGACATGTTGTTGTCTAGGGGACACCTTCCTTCTAATAAAGCTTAGAAAAAAAGATAACACAATTTCTAGACATTGGGTTGGGGAGAATGGTATTTATTTTTTAGACTCATAGCCCCTTGGTTATTACAATGTAGTAACAATTAAAAACCTTCAATAAGCTCATTAACTCTCACTTTGTAGTGTGGTGAACATAAAGGAGTGAAAGGATTGATGGTGCTCTCATCCCCTACCATTGGTGTTTCAAACAACCTTATCCCATCTATTACAACAACCATCCTATTTGTCCATGGGGACATTCCTAGTTCTCTAGATTTGGGTAGCCACAGGGCTTTGTCTCCAGTGCGGGCTTATCACCCTAATCCCAACCTTGGTGTTGGTGTTTTGGGTGTTCTAGATGCTATGCTTGTGAAACCCTGTATGGAGAATTCACCTCTTGTATCTACTATTAGTGTCGAGGTTTTGGCCGTGCCCCTCCTCTGGTGCTTGATACTACTTCTACTACTCTCAATGGCACAATTGAGCCTTCTACTAGTAGTCAAAGTTTTGTAAATGTTGGAGGTGTTTTAGTTGCTTGCCCTTTGAGTGAGAAATTCATTTGATCCCTTATATCAAATTATATTCGGTGGTAGTTTGTGGCTAGGATGTGGTGGAAAATGAGGACTTCTATCACCATAGATTTTGGTGTGTAGATTATACAATCTTTGGCATTCTTTGCCCCAACCTTCACGAATGGGTGCTAGATTCTTGGAGGCCTCTTGTTGCAGGAAAGATTGAGCTCTTCCCCATGTCAAGAGTTTCTTTGTTGCTTATTTTTCCTCTTCAACGGACAAAGATTTAGTGCTTGATGGTAAGCTATGGTCTTGGAGAGAGCATAATCTCTATATAAAGCCTTGGAAAACTTCCTTTAACCCCCTTATTGAGCCTTTAAATGAGTGACCAATGTGGGTTAGACTTTCAAATCTTCCCCTCCTTTTTGGGAGGTTTCATGTTATGAGGCCATATGCAATTCTATTGATCACTTCTCAAAGGTTGATGATTATACTTCCTACATGGGGAACTCTAATTTTACTCACATTTTTGTGGACATTGACATCTCTAAGCCTTTTCATTGGGATGTGGCTTTGATGGTGGAGGATAGGCCTTGGACTCAACTACTTGGCTAATGAGGGTCTTCCTTTTAGATGCAGACAATGCTTTTCCATTAGTCACCTCACTATAGATTGTCCTCTCTTTTGACACAAGGACATAACTACTTGGTGGAATAATGCTAATGAAAATCACTTGACTATTCATGCTCTTGATTCTTTGGTAGATTGATACCCTTAGGATGATGAGTCCTCTCAAGAGAATGATACTTTAGCTTCTAGTGTGGATTTGATGTGTCCTCCATTTGCTCCTTTGGACCATATAGAAGAACCCATTGCTTTGATCTCACAACATGCTTTTCCTTTTGTATAGGGGAAACTAGAGTCCACCAAAATGAATCAACAAAGTGATGGACCATTGATTTTTCTAAGACCCTAAACACCTCAAATTATGTAAAATAAGATGCCAATAACAATAAAAAATGCAACCTAACTATTATAGCAACTATGGGGGATGTTTTTAGAGCATAAAAGTTGTGTACCTAGCCAAAAAGTTGTTGTTTTTGAGCTATGGAGGACTCATTCGCCTTCAGTGGCGAATGGGTCCTTTTAGAGTTTCAAAAAGATGATTTCAGGGTCTTGTTCCTTGATGTCTGCACTCTTAAAGTCCCTGTTATCAAGTTCCGGAAGTCTGTATGTAATTCTGTAGAGCTCTTTCCATGATCTTGCACTTTGAATGACAACTTTTGCAACTTTGCAACTTTGATAATCTTGCTCCAAATCTTGCTCAACTTGATCTTCAACTTGTAAATTTGCAAACACACACTCAAGGGCAGAAAAAATTGTTGGTTGTTAGTGAATGGGGGTTTGCCTCAGTCAAACCCCTTGTAGGTAATTAAAAAAATGATGAAATAAAGGAATGAAGCATGAAGCATTAAATATGCAAATGATGTCACCTTGGATGTTGTCTTATGAAACAAATATTCATACTAACATGAAGTGGGCATGACAAATGTAGATCTTGGATGTGAAATGATGCCTGTAAATAGATACTCAATGCAACATTAGATATCTTAGCTCAACCACATGCATGAATGCATTAAACCCTTGACATTATGATATGAATTTGAATTGCTGCAATAAAATATTGATAATCTGCTTTGAAATGCCTTATGAATGCTCTTGAAGTGATTTATAATTCTCTTGTAAAGTATTAGGATGCTCTCTTGAAAATCTTAGGTGAAACTATGTGAATTAATCCCTTATTTATACTAAATTAGGAGATTAACCCCAAAATTCAAAGAATTAAGGCTGACACTAGATTTGGGAAGAAACATTATTAAATTCCCCCCAGAATGAAATTCAAAAAGGGGGGTCTCATTAAGGGAGGACCCATCTGCCACCTTGGGCGAATGGGTCCTGGCTCATTTTACCAGGATCTAATCCTGGGGGATTGAAAGAGGGTTAGAAACCCATTCCAGATCATCTGAGAAAGGGGAGTCCTGTTAAGGGAGGACCCATTCACCATCAAGGGAGAATGGGTCCTACCTCAACTTACCAGGACCAAACTTTTCCCAATGAAATGTTTTGTTAATTAAATTATAATTTTTGAGATAGATCTTCGGGAGGTCAAAATCAAGGCCTAAATTTGAATAAAAAGGGGGTTAATTACTCCAATTAACCATAATTAATTAAGACCACCTAGATAAGTGTGAAAGTGCCTTAAAACACTTTACAACACTTAAACAAGGTACACATTATGTACATTTTTATTGAAAAGGGGCCCATAAGGCTTAATTAAGCAAATACATCCTAGAAAAGTGTGAAAGTGTGTTACAACACTTTACAACACCTTTGCAAAGGATCAATTAAGACATGTTTTAGTTAAATAAAGGTCCTAGAATAGTGTGAATGCGTACAACACATTACAACACCACTCCAAGACACCATTAGTTCAACTTTAATGTTAGTTATCAAACCAAGTAAGGAAAAAGGCTACTTTTTTTGTTACTACACCTTTGGTTTTAGATCAAATTAAAATTACTCATGTGTGGAGGGTCACCTATTGCCTCGCCATTTTTTTGCTCCTTCGTATGATGATGGGTTCTTTGAGGGGGAATCCTCCCTCTTCCCCTTGTTCTGAGGACTTGGAGGATAATATCTCTTGGACTGTGGTTAGGAGGAAGAAAGGCCTTCCTAAATATTTATCCAAAACTCATGGTAGAGTGGTGGGTGCAAGGTGAATCAGAGCAAGGTCTAGTATTGTCTAATTGAGACCTTGGGAGTACCAACTTTATCATTTATTTATAGTTTCTTTTGGTAGCTTGGTTGTAGTTGCACCTCACTCTTTTTGGTCGAGTGGGTTGGTCTATCCCATTGCTCATGGTACATGTTTCATTTGTCTTTTGGATTTTTTGTTGTACTAAGCTTTGGGACTTTTTAGTCCTATTTATTGATATAAAAAACATTTATCTTTAAGTATATTCCTAAAGCTCTCAAGGTTACATTTCATGAAGCTCTCTCTAAATAAGTGGAAATATTTGGATAACAGTCTACATTTCAAAAGTGTCATCATGTCAACAATTATAACCATTTTACCATCTTTATCTACATTGGAAATGGTATTCAAAGCAACTTGGTGAAGTGTTGTTTGGACATATGTGGCAATCCTCAACTTGCACCACATTTTCCTCCCAAGAACATCAAGGATGTTTAGCAAAAAATTCTCTAGAACTAGGTGATCATGGACATGTCTACTGTCAAGAAAGGTTGGTGCAATGACTGTTGTAATGGTGCTTTTTGTAGTAGGAGTACTAATATAATTTTTTTTTATCACAACTTCCCAAATTGATAACATTCATTGCTCCATCCTTCATGTGGTTGAAGCCTTTGCCTTGGATCATATTTAGTTGGGAAAATCATATCTACTATCAAACTTGATAAAGATTAGGACATCCTATAAAGGACATAACAATAAGCATTGTAACACATTACTTTAGTGAAGAGTTTTTTTTTGATTTAGTAAATTCAAAGTGCTAGCTTGGTTTGAGTCCAAAGAGACCAGTACTAGGGCTCTCAATCTCTAAGACATTATAACACATTCAAATTAGTGAGTTGAATGAACACTCTCAATCTCTAAGACATTATAACACATTCAAATTAGTGAGTTGAATGAACAAGTGACTGATTGATGAAGACACATGGCTTGCGAGCTCAATGGTCCGGTTGAGGTTTGAACCTTGGTAGCTACCACAACAATGTTGTGATTTGACCACTACATTATGCTCTCAACTTAGTTACTTTAAAGTTACTTTAAAATACATTTCTAAGATATAGACATCTACCCTTTTTCATATAGCTTATCCACCTCATATATATATAATACATAAATACATAAAATATAATATTATATATAGAAATTTGATTATATATTTTTAATTAATTAAGAATAATATTTGATTATTAAATATGTTTGAATAGTAATTTCAAAAATTAAATTAAAAGTTAAAGTAAAAGAGTTCACCTATAGGTATGCTTATTTATTATATTTTAAATTAAGAGGAGTAAACGCTTTTGATCCAAAGCTATGAACTAGTGAGGTCACAAACAAGGGACCTCATCCCCAATATAAATTCTCAACAATTACACCCCAATGGGGTTTGAACTTTGAAGGCAAGAATAACAATACAACAACTTAACCATTGCACCATGCCACTATTGACATGTTTTAATGAATTTAGATCAATACACAAATATATATTTATTACACATTATTATATTTCTTTTAAAAAAATATTTTACTAGTGATAAATAATTAATTATGAAGATTGTATTTATATATGAAAAAAACATAAATTTGTGTTGAATAAATTTATAATAAAATTATTATTTATAATAATAAATAAATAAATTATTTTATATAATATTATGGAGTAATAAATTATTTATAATAAAAATAATTCACAATTTTATGAGAATTATTAAAAGAATTATTTAAAATAATTAATAATTTTTATGGAAATTAATCTTAATTATAATTATTACTTCTTATATATTAGATAAAAGTTATAAATGAAAAGTCAATGGGTCCTTGGTTTATTGGTGAAGTTGAATGGTTTTAAATGAATCTATTGGGAATCAAGTCTTGTTAAATGCAAAGCCCTACATCTACCCTGCTTAAAATAAAAATTTCCAATAATAAAAAACGAGATATTACTACTAAACAATACAACACATAATTGGAAAATATTCATTTATTGTAAGATAAGAAATAGTTAGATTATAAATATTGAAAAAGTTAGCTTTCCCATGTGCATCATAATGAATGGTAAGTTTAGGTAGATACTACTTGCTTGCATAGTAGTAGGGCACAACAACCTTTGTATTATTGATATTTTACCTACAAACTTGCCCATTTTTTCTCATCCCCATTGTTGACAACACACCATTCATTTAATTATACAACAAGCACTACCTCATTAATGATGAGAGAAAATGATATTTAAAATATTATATTTAAACTAAAAGTTTTATTTTTATAAATTATAATATATTATTATTATTTTTATTTTAAATTTTGTTTATTTATAATTTTATATTTATCTACATAATATATTTTTTAATGTATTTAATTCAAAAAGTACATTGATACTATAATATTTATTGTAATTATTTATAAAATATATTTATATAATATATTATTTTTTAATTTTTAATAATATATATATGATTTATATATTAAACTTATATATTATTAATAATTATATTATATATATTATAGAAATTAAAAAGTATAATATTAATATTATATATTATTAAATAACATATATAATAGCTATGATTATTTTATTATATTTATTAAATACATATAATATATTTATTATAATATAAAAAAGTCTAATATTAATACGAAATATTATAAAATAACATATATAATAATTATAGTTATTTTATTATTTTTAATAAATAAAAATATACATATAATATAATTTATTATAATACATGTTAATTATATAGAAATTAAAAGTACAATATTAATATTATATTATAAAATAACATATATAATATTTATTGTTATTTTATTATATTTAATAAATGAATAAAATACATATAATATATTTTATTATAATATATGTTAATTATATTATATATTCAAGAAATTAAAAATTACAATATTAATATTATATAATAAAATAATGTATATAATAATTATAGTTACTATATTATATTTATTAAATAATGTAGACACTTAAAATTGTCCAGAATGATATTGCACACTTGAATCTATTACTAACACCGTCCTAAATTCATCCCCTTTTTTGACTGTTTAATTAAATAATCCTAGTTATTTAATTAAATGCAACATTTTCTCATCTATTAATCTAATTAATTTCATTAAGTTAATTCACCCCCTTTCACATTAACTATCATCTTGTTTAACTGGATAATGCAAATTATTTAAATTAAACCCCCTTATGTCCTCTCATTTAATTGAATAATCTAAATCGTTTAATTAAATATCATTTTAATCTCTTTTCATTAAATAAATAAATTATTTAATGATAATCCTAAATTCACTCAACTTGCTTAATTAAAACTTTATTTTAATTAACTAATTACTAATTTTCCCTCACCCATCCACTTGCATGGGAATATTCCCTTGGAATATTCTCCCATTTGAGCTCCAAAAAGGGAATATTCTTTTCTAACAAACTTTGTAACAACTTTGAAAGTATGTTTGAATCATTGTGAGCCATTGATTGACTCTTTGATCCATGTGATCTTGCATTGATGAGAATCCTTGATCCATGTCTTCACCCCTGATTGCATCTTGACCATTGATTGATCAATTTGATCTTGACCCTTGATTCACCATTTTCTCCTATAAATACCTCACATTTTGGAGAGAAATGAATCCACTTCCATCAAAGAAAAGTTATGTTGCACATTTGAATACTATCTTTATTCATCCTTGCATCCATTATTAAGCTTTTTTCATCCATCCTTTGCATAGTTTCATCCATTTTAGCTTAATCTTTCATCAATGGAGTTCGATTAGATTCTCATTTTATCTAAGGGATTGGGAAAGGGTCATCATTCCATATCAATACAACACCAATCCCCCAATGCGATGAGGTTTGGAGTTTTAGATTAGGTTTCCTTTATGCTTTTATGGTTTATTTCATGCTTAGTTTAAATGGTTGCTTAGTTTGAAGCTTTCAAACATTTCATTGGGATTGTAGCTTAGTTAATTAAAAAATGCTTAAATTTGTATGGATTTGGTGTATTTGGCCCCCAATCAAACACAATAAGGGCCAAACCCTCTACACATTAGTCAAGGGAACCCTTCTAATCAATTGACCCAAGGTCCAAATGTGCCATTGATATCACAACAACAAATGGTACCATCATCTTTACCATTGGTCCCCCAAGTCATACAAAATCAAACAGGGCCCCAAACTTACATTCCCCCATCCCAATAGACAATTTTACAAGGAATTATAGCGTGAACCAACCCCCAAACACTCACCACACAACAACCATCTCATACCTACACTCAAAATCCATCTCATGTACCCCAAAATCCAAAAGTTTTGACCCAATATGGTATAGCATTGCAACAATGCAAAGCAACAAGCTCAAGCACAAGCCTTGTAACAACAACATGCATTAATTGCACAACTACAACAACAACAATCCCAACAACAAGCATTGCTTGTGCAAAAACAACAAGAAGCCCAACAATAAGCATTACTCACACAACAACAACAAGCCCAACAATAAACATTGCTTGCACAACAACAAAAAAAACAAGCCCAACAACAAGCATTGCTCGCACAATAACAACAACAACAACAACAACAACAAAAACAAGGATTGTACTACAATCCCCAATAGTATGCCAACACACAACAAAACATCATAAATCCAAATGCACAAGGAGCATATACACCTCCACCCCTATCACCATAACCTTCACAATACCAAACTCCACCCTACACACCATATAATTCACCTACAAACCATCTACCATCCTGCAATTTAACACATATGCTCCCTCGCCTAATCTGCAAGATGATTTGTCATCACAAATTAGGGCACTTACACAACAAATCTAGGACATTCAAATAGGAAAAACAAATAAACCACATATGCAACAAAACTTGTGTCCCTACCCTTTCGATAGGAACATCGCGATGGTACCATTCCCACCCAGATTTGAAGTCCTAGAATTTGATAAATATAAAAGAAAGGGAAATCTGGTGGATCACATAAAAGAATTCCATGTAATGTGTATGTAGGTGGCTTACAGTGATTCCTACTTGAAGCACCTTTTCCCATGTAGTTTGGTAGGCCTGGTGATTGATCGGTTCTCACAATTGCCTCTGAGAATTCAAAACTTCTAATAGATAATCGATAGGTTCATAGATCATTTTTCCTTCAATATTGACATGGATGTGAGCTTAGAAGATCTATACAACCTCAAAAAAACAAAGGGGAATCCTTCACAAACTTCCTACAATGGTGGAGGCAATGAGCTAGCAAGAGCAAATGGCCTATCCTTGAAGAGCAACAAGATGGAATCATCATTGCTAATGTCAACACAAATTTATCTTTTCAATTAAAGATGCAATGTGTCACATCTTATGAAGAGCTTATCTATAGGGCCCTTAACATCGAGAGATCCCTTACTGTACAAGGGAACACACAAGCTTACAAGGACAACCGACCATCTACTAGTTCTAACGACAAACCCCGCTTTTGGGCCAAGAACAAAAATGTTACTAGTGATGGTGTCTTTGATGCAAAGGTGGTCCTCATTGCTCCTAGGCAAGCGAAACCCAACCCATGAACACACAACAACCATGTGCGCAACCGCCAAAAAAATCAACCAATGATTAATGTTGCAAACACTCAACGTGGATGACAAAGAAAAAATAGTGCTCCTAAGCGATAATTCACTCCCTTATGGGAACCTATGGAGGATGTGTTGAAGAAGTTGATACAGTATAACCTTAGCACACTCCCATATTTCTCCAACTATCAAGTGCCACAAGTCAAACCTCCTAGCTATAGAGAAGATCGTTTTTGTGAATTTCACTAATACAAAGATTATAACACACAAAATTGTTTTAGACTCAAACATCGAATACAAGATCTTATTGAACAAGGAGACATTGATGTCGATTAAAAATATGGGAATGAAAATATAAAAATTTACACAAATCCTATGCCTGATCATGAAAAACAAAAGATTCAAGAAAGGCATCAACTTCAAAAAATGTAAACCATACCCATGATACCATGGTGGGATACATTTGTGTTATTCATTCATCACAACATGGGAAATCAAACACGTATCAAGATACTATTTTAAAACAAAGTCCAAACCAATCAACAATGTCAAGCAATATTTCATACCGCAATGGCATCAAGTATGTATCAGATTGTGATATCTCTTCCATATATGACACCATGATTGAGAATATTGAAGAAGTGCCAAAAGAGCAAGAAGTATCCCTTATTGCATCCATACCTAAAAAATGTTGCAAAGATTCTTTTACAGATGATTTATTGTCCACCCAAGGATCATGTCAAGAGGAGGCTCTTGAGGATAATGAAAGTTGCTTTGAATCGAGTCGAGATCAAGAACCTCTATCCCCAAAGTTTCATCAAGAGTTGAGGGACATCTTCCAAACCATTTTGAACTCCAAAGATATCCTCGATATCACTCCTGAGATGTTTCTTTTTGATGGAAATATAGATGTTCTTCATCCAAAACAAGAGTCTCCCACTCTTGATATTCCCACAAAAGATCAAGTAGTGGTTGAGATTTTTGATCCTTACAATTATTATGCATCATTGACATCTTGTGAATCAACACCAACATCTTTTGAAGCAGCATCAACAGATAATGATATCATAAAATCATAGTGAATAATTCATATTCCTGAATAGCAAGAACCCATAGCAATCTCATGTATTCACAACAAGTCATATTCAATGGCTATGGATCAGAGGTTACATTTTCAAGGTAAAGGATTAGGTATTGTTAATACCTTCACAATGTCGGGGACAATCTTGTCTAAAGCAAACATCAATATAGGGGGAATGAAGGATCCTTATGATGAAAATATTGTCAACACTACAACTAGCCGTATCATGAATTGTCATCCAACCATCATCTCATATGAAAATAGGGACCAACATAAAAATAAAAATTCCTATCAAAGCAAGGAGAACATCATCAAAGAAAATGAAGCAGTAAAACAAAAAGGACAAAATAAATACAAATGGATACCAAAGAATACAAAAGGAAATCATCCCAATCATACTCCATCAGTCAAATAAACTATGGGGAAAAGTCAAAAAGGGAAACATATCCATCAAAGACGTCCTCAAATACAAAAGCAAGCTTCTCAAGCAATGAACAACGTATATCAAATAGTTGGTCCTAATTCCACTAAAAGCTACATTTCCACCCATCATCACTCATATTCCCAAGTTTGGAGAGTCAAAGGTTCCAAACCATTAACCAATCCATCTCACATTCCTTCATGTATTTCACCATCCACTCCATTCATGATATTGAATTCTTGCATTAATCATGTGTTGGCAACTATCCTTCATCATAAGGATTGTGAGGGCACTCTATTGCGATGTGCCCACATAGACAAGGTTAATTCTAGTATGTACAAGGTAGATTAGAGTTCTCAAAAGTTGCATTCAAGTGCTTGTATCCTAACAAATCAACTTGTTCAAGTAGGATATCGTTGGCACATTATGAAGTGGCCTCTATATTAGTACCACTAGGTGGTTCAACATGAGGGTAAAATTCTCAAAAAAACAAAAAATCAAGAAAATAGTAAAAATAAAAATCATCCTCTAGTGAAAACCACTATAGTGGCACTTTGGGCAAGTGCTATGATGAAAACCTGGCAAGCAGGCATCATGAGTAGAATCAAGCATCTATATGATCCTTCTTAGACATAAGTATCTTATTCTTGTCATGATAATTCTAATATTCCCACCATTTATCCAATCCAGCTTTATCCAAATATTCCAGTTTATCTTGATCTTGACAAAGATTCGACGTATACTTCAACTCTACTCATGGAAAACTCTTGATATTCTCTTTACCATTTTATCTTATGAAGTCCCATAGCCCATATCTAGCATGATAAAACTCTGATGAACTCTTCACATATACATTATCTATCTTGGTTTGTCCATTGAACTATGAAACATTGCTAGACACTAGGGGTAGGTTATTACACTCTTGTTTTCAAATAACTCTTGATCCATGTCTTATATCTCACAATGTGACATCGACATCGTGATCTAGGTATCGTTTATCTCAAAATCTCTCAGGAAATCCCAAAAAATTTGAAAACCTCATCAAAATCCAAAAACACTTGCAAAATACAAAAATCCCAAAAACATTCAAAATCTTGTATAGCCAAAATCCAAAAACATTCAAAAAATTGTAAAGTCAAAATCCAAAACATCACCAAAATCCCTAAACACGTCAAAATGTCAAAAAATCAAAAACATTACCTTGTTGAACTATGAGTCTCTGAGCTTGAATGTAGGCAAGGCCATCATTGATGTGCCCTTGAGACAGTTTAGGTCAGTCTTTAGGAGTCTATCATAATAAACTGAAATCCATCAAGTGTTCATATCTCATCAATAAACGATTATTGGTCAAAGTCAGTCGAACTATGTGGTCTCCACGTGTATAACGTAGGCAAGACTAATCTTTGATGAGCCCCCGAGGCTGTAGGTCAGTCCCTCTTAGGTACATAAAAAAAATTGAAAACTTGAAAACCCAAAACATTGGAAAACATTCAAAAAATCGTAAACAACCTCACATAAACTAAAAACCTAAACATTCACATATACCCAAAAAGATAAAAAAATAGCCTCAAAACATTGCAAAAACACCAAAAACATTGAAATATTCCAAAAACTCCAACGCTTTCTCCCACAATAAACTTCCATCCATAATAAATTGATCTTCACACTCACCCTTTGGTAACACAAACGAGAAACAAGTACAACAATCAACAAAATTAGAAGCTTAAATGTCAAAAAAATCAAACCCTTGATCATTATCAAATATGTCAATCAAACCTTATATCAACAACCTTTCAAACAACCTATCAACCTGCCACCATCCACTAACATGTCCTAGGATGCATCCTTCATACAATGTGCATTATCATTGGCAATCATTTTGGATATTTATCCTCAAAACACACCTTTTGGTAGGAGATATAGATAACATTGACTGTTTGTTTTTTTTATCTTGTCTTATGATTTATCTTGTTAACCCATTCTGAGGACCTCTCAATGATGTCTAAATGATTTAGAGAGAAAGGAATTAGACATCAATCATTACCTTTAATTTTCTATGCTTGTGAGGTATTCTTGTAAAATAATCTTGGCGCATACTTGCTTAGTTGTGTGTAGGGAGGTTGTTTCAAATAGATTGTTGATTATTGTGTATGCTTTGGTCCAAAATATTCTAAACTTTTAAACTACATTCCAACGAGGTTTTTGTATGTCAAGGTGTGAACAAGGATTATCCTATTTGTTTGCAGAGTCAAAATCCATCACACTAGATACAATGTCATCCTGGTTATCAATACCTTGATGCATCATGTCTATGTATTATATCAAAATAAGGAATGATGAAGTATCACAATCCCAGAAATGAGCATATCATATTTCTCATCACCATATCTAATAGAGTATCAAAATATCATAGGCTTGTTGAACTTCTAAATCAATCTCAAAATCAATGGTTAATCCATCTCATTCTTCTAAACATCCTTCTCATTCTTCTATCTCTACTAAAATTTCTATCCAAGTATCGAATTTGTGTGATATATCAAAATATACATGAGGCTACCCATGGCTGATGACTGTATATACATCATAAAATTTGTTTGCATCAAACATTTGAGCTTTCTAAGAAGTATCCTTTGTCCTCTCTGAGCTGAACTAATCTTGTATCTTTTTCGTGATATTGACCCAAAAATTCAAATTTGTACCTGATTTCTCGAGGGGGTAGGGTACCAACTTAATTCCTTCCATTGGGGCAATAGTGGGGCATCCAAAAAATCAAGAATTTTTAAATTTTTGATCTGAGCAACAATATTGATCCGAAAAGCGTCAATCTTTGAACCAATGTAACAAGTACCTTGCTTCAAAGAGGGGAAAAATGTAGACACTTAAAATTGTCTTGAATGATATTGCACATTTGAATCTGATTACTAACATTATTTCGTCCTAAATTCATCCCCTTTTTCGACTGTTTAATTAAATAATCCTAGTTATTTAATTAAATGCATCATTTTCTCATCTATTAATCTAATTAATTTCATTAGTCATCTTGTTTAATTGGATAATATAAATTATTTAAATTAAACTCCCTTATGTCCTCTCATTTAATTGAATAATCTAAATCATTTAATTAAATGTCATTTTAATCCCTTTTCATTAAATAAAAAAATTATTTAATGATAATCCTAAATTCACTCAACTTGCATAATTAAAACTTTGTTTTAATTAACTAATTACTAATTTTCCCTCACCCATCCGCTTGCATGGGAATATTCCCTTGGAATATTCTCCCATTTGAGCTCCAAAAATGGAATATTCTTTCCTAACAAACTTTGTAACAACTTTGAAAGTGTGTTTGTTTGAATCATTGCGAGCCATTGATTAACTCTTTGATCCATGTGATCTTGCATTCTCATCCATTGATGAGAATCCTTGATCCATGTCTTCACCCTTGATTGCATCTTGATCATTGATTGATCAATTTGATCTTGACCCTTGATTCGCCATTTTTCCCTAAGTTCAATTATTTGATAATCTTTTTGAGTTTATCTGTGAGAGCCAAAAAGCAAATGCCCTCATAATTTAGGTTTATGGGATGACCTTCTGTGGAGGGCAGTCTGCAAATGCATTTCCACATTCACTCATAACTGGAAAGTTTGAACCCTAGGGTTTCGCAACTTGCCCTGTGGGCTACATGGGAGTTACAGGGTGGATGCAACAAGGGCTTCCGCCATTGGGATGATATACTCTTAACAGGGTATCTGGGATCAAGATTGCTATGTAGAAATTTTGACGAATTGGTGCTCATTTTACAGTCCCGAGTGCCAATGCCATCTTTAGGGTTTCTCATTGGGGCAACGAATATTGATAACTTTTAAAACCTAAACCCTAAATAATAAAATCACAAACTCATAGAGTCGAGGGCTTCAAACTTGGTAGTTGCTTAGATCAAAGAGGTATCACGTTGAATCTTGATCACTCGGTTAACAGTGTGATAGAGCTCCTCCAAAATTTGAATGCAAAGGGTGAGAAAATGAACCATTCGAACCCTATTTATAAACCCTATCACCATTAATGTAGGCAATTAAATGTAGGTTTTTTGAAAAACGTGCATGAATATTGAGGCAAAAAATGTAGTGTAGATACCAATTAATTAGATGTCGTGCAGAGAATCGAGGGGCAGATGCTGATGCCAATGGCGCCGTGGCGACGACATTCCACGAATGATGACCCGCATAGGAATTTCCGCAAACGGAAAAAAGGAGCATGGATTTCGCGTCATGGAAACCCACAATGAAATTCTTGCAACTTCCCCAAACTTAATGAAACTTTGACAAATGGTTTAGGCATCATGGGACTTAGCAATTTTGAAGGAATTTTGATCAGTTAGGTCCAAAAGTGAGACCACAAAAATGAAGTGAGTGAAAACTGACCCAACAAAGGCAAAGCAAAAAGAGGGGGTCCCCGGTCTAAGCGGGGCGTGTGTGTGGATTGCACAACAGGAGGTCCAATAATTAAAGGACTTGTAGGAGGTCTAATGATTAGAGGACTCAAGGGAGATCTAATGTTCATAACCTCAAAAGACTTATCCTTATTGTGATGATCTTTTAGTGAAGGGGAGTCTAATGTCACCTCATCATCTTCATCTAAGGAAGCCACATTACTATTGTTTGAAAAACATGTATCCATACTATCATCCTCTTGCACCATGATATCTTACCTAGTAGGAGAGTTTTTAGGAGAGGAGCAAACTAGATTTTCATAACATTCAATGGTTGAGTCTTCTAATATATCTTCATCACAAGTAGGGGAGGTATCTAGAGAAGAACAACTATGATTTTCTTGTTTATCAATGATGGAATCCTCTTGTTCAATGATGTCTTCCCAAGTAGGAGAAGAGAAACAAATAGGATTCTCATGGCTCTCAATGATGGGTTCCTCTAACACCAAAATATCTTCTTCACAAATATGACAAATATTGGGAGAAGAACAAACTTGATTTTCATGATTGCCCATGGTTGTATTCTCTTTCACTAAGTTAGTTTCACACATAGGGGGAGAGCGATCAATGAAAAACAAGAAAAGAGGGGAGAGGACTTCATATTCACATGCTTATAACAACTTCTTAGAGTATTCAACAAAATCTGAACAATAGAACATGAAGTATGATAACAAGAGACTTTTGTAATGAAAACATGATCTAATAATTGTTCTATAAATCTAAAATGCAACAATTTTTCCAATTTTCAATGCCTAAACTAAATGGATGATTAAACCTTAATGCATAAAACAAAAATTTCTCGAAAATTGATAGACTGAAACAATGGTTTACCAACGGATCTGGGAAATGCAAAAGACAACAAAAATACCCAAAAAAGATGGTTTTGATAGGCCCTGAAGGACTCATTCACCCATGGGTGAATGGGTCCTTGTACAGGGTTTGAAAAAATGAAAAATGCAATTTTTTTGTGTTGGTGTATGTGTTCTCTATTCCAGGTCTCAGACTGTGGTTTCTGTAGTAGATTTTTCCAAATTAGGGTGTCTAAATGCAATTGTAAATGAGGTCAAATGATGAAAAAAGTGACTATTTTTAGAATGCAATTTGAACCTAAATCTGAACTTAAATGATTGAATAATGATCCTGATGCAAGTACAATGCAAGATTAATGCAAACCTAATGCAATTTTTTTGATTTTCTATAAATTTAAGGGATGCAAACATGTAAAATTAAACCCTAAATGTAATGTTCACTAATGCAACTTTAAAGAACCCTAAATGTAATGCAACTAATGCAAACTTAATGCAAAACTTAGATCTAGGGCTGAAATAGACTCCAACTTTTAGAATTTTGTTGTACAACGTCGGGTTCACCAAAATGAAATGTAGAAAAATAGGGTTGGATATCAAATATGGGATGGTATAATGGACCTATTTTCCCTTATTTCATTAGGAAATTAGATCCCCACAAAGAATTGACTTACAACCTTTAGATGAGTCAACTCAATGAGGGAATCTATTGATTTCCTTATGATTGAGGACGAGGGTATCATCCTGGACAACACTTTTGGGAGAAAAACTAAAAATAGAAAATCAACTCAATCATGCCCATTCAAACTTGAATCATAAATTTAAAGCATAATATAGACATAAACAACAAACTTCCTGTAGATTTGAGAAGGTTTGAATATTGTATACCTATCACAAAAAGCTTGTTTCAGAGGGCTATCAGGGACTCATTCGCCTATAGGCGAATGGGTCATTGTGCAAAGGTTTAAAATTTGATTTTACAGTCTTTGGACCCTGTTTCTACATTCCTAATTCCCCCATATCCCATTTTCAGAAAGTCAAAAATAAATTTGGGATTTGAGTTTACATGGATTGACAACAAAGGTGACAACAAATGCAACTTTGCAAAATTGCTCTTTTGAGATCTTCAACTTTTCTTCAACCTATTAACCTGCATGTATACACAAGAGGGAGATTTTTTTTGTTTTTGGTGAATGAGGTTTTTCCTTGGTCAAACCCCATTTGGGTAATTAAACCTTGAAATGAAATAATGAAACATGAAAGGAATGATGAATGGACAATACAATGTTGCAACTCACCAGACCCTTGAGTAAACCTTTAGAGGATTGAAATGTGATCTTGATCTTGCATGAAATGGCTTCAATGGATGTGGATCTTGATACTTGAATGTTGACTTGAATGTTGACTTGGATCTTTGAAACCTACATTACAATGTTAGCTCCAAAAACATGCATGATTGTAAAATACTTTGACATGATGCTTGAGATCTTGATTGTTGCAATAAATCACTGATAAATCTGCTCTTGAATGCTCTTGACAATAATCTTTTGCTCTTAGTATTGATCTCTCAAAAATCTAATGTTGATTTGATAAAATAACCTTGTATTTATAGATATCTATCCTTAATTTCCTAAAATTTAAACATTACAAGCCGACATTGAAATTTGAATTTGGGATTATAAAAACACCCCCAAAAACATGTTTTAAAAATGGATTTAAAGGCTTACGGAGGACCCATTCGCCCATGGGCGAATGGGTCCTAGGTCCCTATACCTGGAACACACATTTCTCAAGGTATTTATGTGTTGGCATTAATTGTTGTCAGGTTTCCCATTTGAAAAATGTAATTTATTAGGCTTGCAGATGTAAAATAGGGCTTATTAAGGCATAATTAAGTCCAACTTAATTGAGGGGACCCAATCAAAGTGTGAAAATGTAAAGGAGTACATTTTTCTATAGTACATGTTAGTTATTTGGTAAGTTGGAGGAATCTACTTACAAAGATGCTGCATAGGAAGGACCGAAGATTTTGGAGCATTCAAGTTCTCATTGCTTGGGGCAAATAATTGTGGGAAGGGTAGACTTGTAATGTACCCTTTTTAAATAATTTAATTTGGGTTCCAAACTATCATTCTATGTTTTTTTGTTTAGGCTTAAGAAAAGTTGTTTGGGAAATAGATTTAATTATTAATTGATTATATGGCCTTGAATTAATTATTATTTCTTATGTTTGATCAAATGAACCAAATAGTTAATAAAATATTACTATTGAGTATTTTCTTAAGGAGGAGCATGCGAATTTATGGAGATGGGATAACTTAACTCCAAAATCATTTGGCACCTTCTTTTATGACATATTCTTTGATAAGTTTATGGTAGGCTTTATGACAACTCATATTTGAGGAGTGGGACCTAGTAATTTTGGTAAACAAGGGGAATTAATGAGTTAGAAATCAATGGAGAGTTACCATCAACTAATTTAGGTTCAAATAATATCCGTTATAACATATTCTATGACAAATATGTGTGTAAGAGGATCACCTTTATTATCTAAAAATAGTTGAGAATCAAGATGTTGGTTATGACAAATCTTTTGGTGGGAATCTTTGGAAGGAAATTAATGAAAATAACATTATTTTATTTTAATGGAGAGGGATGTTGGAATTTTTGGGTCCTAAAATATATATGTAATAACCATGCTAGAAATTTTAGCTGATAATTTTCAAAAAAATATTTTTAACTAGATCTTGCAAACCCAAAATTTTCTTCACATTTACACATCACATTAACAACCCAATCTTAACAAATGGAGCTAACAAAGAAAGATGAACTCCATAAAATTTCTTATTCTTTAATGCAGTCCAAAATACATCAAAATATGATGTAGCAACAATATGAATAATATCTACAATAGCAACAAAAACATAGAAACTACACTACTTAAACCCACAACAATATGCAAATTATATATACTTGAGGTAGTTGAACTTGCAACTTTAAATCTCATTTACAATCTCTAAGTGAAATTTTCCTACAAGGACAAAGGGGTTTCATCATCTCACTCTTGAAACCAAATGGTTTTCATTCTCAAATCTCCAATAAACCCAAGGGTTCCTGTCATCATATTTGATTGCTTGAACACAAGTGCTCAAAACAATTTTTGGCAATAATTTTTAGTGTAGAATCCATCCTTCCATAATGAGAACATATTGAATCTTGCCCAAAATAATGGCTTAGATTATGCAAGGACCATATAGAGTTGTGATCAACCACCGCATCAATGAAATCATGGTTGTCTCATCCTCCAACACTACAAGTACATGCAAATCTATGCCTTCACAATTAAAAACTATTTTTTGGGTGGGAGGATCAAATTGGGTAGTTCACATTGAATCATTAATGGTGATCTAGGTTGTGCAAGAAGGTAGGGGAGTGAACAATGCATAAGGTAGGAGTTTCAAAATTTGGGGGTTGGATATACCTCCCAATTCTCACCACTTGTTAAGGTTTAGGAGTGACGCATACCAAGTACCTTGGAATAGGTACTCAAGTAAGGGGATGACCAAAACTCTAGCTCTAAAAGGTAATTTAGTGTAAGGATCGGGGATTTGGGATATGGAAAAAAGGGCATGTAGGCACGTTAAAGTATGAAACTTTGATATATCAAATTGACTATTTCCTATTTTCATACCTTAGCCCAATAGAAATAGGGATAGGCTAATATTACCTTTAATTGGAAATGATAAGAAATGATACATTACAATGTATGAATTAGATGATTTTATTTTATTTTTGGTTTCTCATTTTTATCAAATAGAAACTTGGTCAAAAATGTTTGAGCACTTGAGTTCATACATCAATATGAGGATGGAAGCCCTTGGATGTTGAAATCAGAGGATGAAACCTATTTGGTTTCTTGAGATTGTAATATACACTTCAAAGATAGTTTAGATTTTTAGCATATTTTTAGTAGTTTGTTTGTAGGATACATGAAAGAAGGAGCTCTAGCATATAACGTTTTGTTTGCAAATCTAAAATCATTTGTATTGTTGTTGTTTTCATTTATGACATCATTTTGTTGTACATTCTATAAATATAAATCAACATTATTGTTTTGGTGAATTGTATTTTATGTGTGCAAAGATTGAGTGCTTCTATGACATACTTTATTGTAAAATCAACACTTCATGTTACAATCTTTAACATGCAAATTGGATGGAGGTTATTTTAGTGTATTATGTTACATTTACTATATATACTTCAAATATGTTATTATTTTTAAATAAATATGATTGGGTCATTACAAAGAACTTGAACCTAACTATTTGACAATTTTCCAAATGATGTTCACAAGCACCATAGTGCTTATAAGCTCATCAAATATCGAAGATTAAAGCACATTATGACTAGAAGTCCTTTTTTTTTTCAATAGATCAAACATGTGTGTGAGGTATGACACTGACAATTGGAATTGAACCCATAGTACTTAAGTTTGAGCCCTAATTTTTTTTAAGTTTACATAGAACATGAAACAATCATCATTTCAAAAACAATAAAATTTATGATTAAGACAAATTATTTACACATTAACATCATTCCAAAAATCATCAATTACATAAATAAATACCTTAATATATTCAAATTTTTATTCATAATTATCTATCTAACTTTAAATTAATTCTATTTTATTTAATATAGATAAAATGTCACTCACAAACTTTAAGACTATTCCTTTAATATATTATATTACTCACTATATACAAAATATACATTTCAAATGCCAAATTGTTAAGTTAAAACAACTTACTTTCTTATAAAACATCACATTTATTTGTATACCTATTTTAAATTAAGTGAAAATTATTTTAAATTATGAACCCTAAAAGGTTGCCCATTGCACTTTAAGTGCGATTGGTAGTTCGTATATTTGTTCAATTTTGCTAAATTCGGGTTACGCCCACGTCCAAGGTTCGAATCTCACATCACAGCAACATGCCTATACCAGAGGATGATCACAGGAGCAGAAGCCGCGAGAAAGAACGAAATGGGTACTGCTCAGGGAGAGAAAGGGATGATACCCATATGGATTCTTCACATCGTTATGTAAATGGCATCGGGTTGAACAGCTTAATTGTACGTGGAGAACCAGCAGTGGAAGGGTTGAATGAAGTCGAGCCAGGAGAAATTCGGCCATCTTCGGGTTCTTATCGAAGGAACAGATTTTCAGATGCTACAGCAGCAGGTTTGGATCACTAGGGTTTTACTGTTATTTTGGTGTTTTTGATACTCGATTCCTCTTCCTTCAGACGGGCGATTGTTCGGGAAAAAAAATGGGTTTCAGGGTTTTTGATTGTGTTACACAGACAGTAATGAGTATTTTCGAGGTTATTATGGTTATTGGGGTTTTAATTGGGTTCGACGTTCCAATCTGCAAATGGTGGGTTTCTGAGAACGTGAATTATTAGGGTTTATCGACTTTTCCAATTGGATTTTTTAATTTTAGGAGTAGTTTATTTTGAAGAAATGGATGAAACGTGCTTGGTTTATTAAAATTGGCCTTGATATCCTGAAGGAGGAATTGTCGGTGTGATTTCTTCCTGATACATTATGAGAATGCTGTTCAAAAAGTGGAATACTAGGACTTATTGGCAGCTTTGGAGATTCTAAATTTTAGTGTTTGTGTTTCTGGAATGAAGGGGATTGAAGGGCTTGGGGATACGCGATGGATTTATGGAGTTTTTACTTCCCATGAGTAACTTTATCTTTGATTGCAATATTTTGTAGGAAAAATTGCAAGGATCTAAGCTTCAGTGAGGTTGTGAGATTTGAGACCTTTTTGAATATTTTTTTTGGTTCCAGGCACTTTAAAGGATTTAGGTATATACCCAATGGATGGTTCTGAATTTGTGGAGATTTTACATCCAATGAATATCTTTATCTTTAATTGGAAATATTCGTAGAAAAAATTGCTAAGGGTTTAAGCATGAGATTTGTGACCTTTAGCTTCAGCGTGGTTTGAACGGCTTTTTTGGTTTCAGGAATTTGGTAAATTGAACCTGTGGAGGTTTTACGCCTGATGAATAAGTTTGTAGTTAACTGGAAAGCATATTTCTGAGGGCCTGAGTGTGAGCTTTTGTTGCAGTTTGAATTTGAATAAATTTTCAGTATCAAAGATTTGTTAAATTTGACAGTGCCTTCAACATTTGTTTTTGGTTATGATGAAAGGTACGTGTATTATTTTGTACAGGGGCCAAAGCCCAAATATGGGATTATGAAAATCTTCTGGAACAAAATACTGTAGGAATATGGATCTAGAAATTTACGGTAAAACCCTACTCTGCATAAACTTTGGAGCCTGAGGCAACTGTATATGTATGTTGTTATAAGTCAGGTCTTGTCATCCCTAAGAAATAGACTCTACGGTCAATACTTATTAGCTCTGCTACTGGTTAGCAGGGTTATACCACACAAATTGAAGACATGGCTAGGTATTGAGCTCTTAGTTTTGTTCTTCTATCATTTTTCATGCATCTCTCTTGAGATTGACTGGTTAGATTTTTGCCTTAGAAAATGTTGGACTAACCGCCGCACCTCTGGGCATATGATCTTGTGGACTAACTGACACTCTGGGTCTAGGTGAAGGTGATGGTTTGGAAGTTCACTAACACTTGCAAGTTTTGGTGTAACGGCAAACTACATATGGTATCAGAGCCTCAACCCAGGTTCAATTCCCCCGAGTTGCGTCGGAAGGGGGGTGTTGGACTAACTGCCACACCTCTGGGCATATGATCTTGTGGACTAACCGCCACTTGCAAGTTTTGGTGTAACGGCAAACTACATATGGTATCAGAGCCTTAACCCAGGTTCAATTACCCCGAGTTGCGTCGGAAGGGAGGTGTTGGACTAACCGCCACACCTCTGGGCATATGATCTTGAGGTGCTGGTTTGGAAGTTCACCAACACTTGCAAGTTTTGGTGTAACGGCAAACTACATAGAAAGCAATGGTTGGAAAGTTCCTTTCCTTGTCTTTAATCCTTTTATTATAGATCAGTAGCAGAAGCCCCTTGGTGAGGAGGTAGTTCCCTTTCAATTCAAAGTTAGTTGCCTGTCTCTTTGGGAGTCAATACCGTCTTGTTCTGTGCTGGAGTTTGTACCCCAGGCCGCATAGCTCAAACTTAAAATCAAATCCTAACACCTCTTTCATTTGGATCTTAGTATGTTTTAGTCCAGTCTTTAGCTCACAATATGCTATTGTCATTGCCTTATGGCTGGGCCCTAGATTCGTCCCCTAGCATACTTAATAGTTACCATTGACCCTATCTTTTGCATATGCCTGTCTCTTTGGGAGTCAACACTGTCTGGTTCCATGTTGGAGTTTGTGCCCCAGGCCACATAGCTCAAACTTAAAAAAAAATCTGAACACCTCTTTCTCTTAGATCTTGACATGTTTTAGTCCAGTCTTTAGCTCACAATATGCTATTGTCACTGCCTTATGGCTGGTCCCTAGATTTGGGCCCTAGCATACTTAGTAGTTACAATTGACCCTAGCTTTTGTATATATTTAGCAAGAATCACTACTAAGAATAGTTAGGTATGATTAGCTAATGCTTGCCATATTGATCCAGCCTGTATGTTATACTTGACATAGTTTGGTGTTCGCTAGGGGAGTGTTTTTGACGTTTTTTTGGATAAGTTTACGTAGTAGATGACAGTTCTGTGATGCTATTGTTAGGCTTATTTTCCTGCTTTCACAATTGCAAGTTAAGCATGAGCAGTGCACATTTTGCTCTAACTGAAAAGGAAGCCTTACCTCTTAGCCCTTTTACTCCAGCATCTAATTTAAGTGATTGACCTTCACATTTGAATTGGCTGAGTTTCTGTGAAAAGAGCACAAATTATGCCAAATACACACCGTTAAGGAACAGTAGCTGTTGATTTGGCTTTGATCTGAAAGCCACACAACGGAAGTTATCATAGCATTAGGCTTCCTGTCTATTATCAATTATTATTCTGAGAGCTGTCATATTATCTAATTGTGTCTGTCTGTTAATATGAGCATGGAAAGAAAAATACTTCTGCCTTTACATGTATATTCCACAATAGCTGCCCTGCCTTTAGCTCAAGGGTGTTGATTAGGTGTCTATATCTTTCTATAAGATTTACTCTAGCAATCCTTCATTCCCAGTGAAATTTGTCATTTTTAATTTGATTCACACTTATTATTGCCCATGAGGCAAATTGTTTCTGCTGTATCTTTAATAGGTGTGTCCTTTTGATGGTCGTACCATTAGGAATTGACACCAAAAATTCTTAAAGCTTGAACTTCATCATGCATCAAACTGGCATAAGAAACTAAACAGTGCTCATTAATATTGGGCAAATACAAATATGCATGATTTTTATTCTATAGCATATAGCAATCCTTTCTTTATTTGACAAAGTGATATTGTACAAAATGTGATCAGCATCGAGTGGATGTTGAATATATCTTGGGAGTAATAATTGGGATTCGAATATGATAAAGAACAATGCACGGAGGAAGAAAGTTAGGTTATGAAAACCCCAAGGAGGAGCATTGGCAAAAATTAAAGGATTTCATGGTTTGAGAGGAGATATATTTCACAGTTCAGTTTTATCCAAAAATGGCATCCAGTCTTTCTCCTAATCCAAATAAAACAGTAAAGGTCTTTCAAGATTTTATTGGGAACAACAGAAACTGGGAGAGCATTAAGTATCATTTAGTTTGAGTGCGTAGAGGGACACCAAAAATTCTTAAAGCTTGAACTTCATCATGCATCAAACTGGCATAAGAAACTAAACAGTGCTCATTAATATTGGGCAAATACAAATATGCATGCTTTTTATTCTATAGCATATAGCAATCCTTTCTTTATTTGACAAAGTGATATTGTACAAAATGTGATCAGCATCGAGTGGATGTTGAATATATCTTGGGAGTAATAATTGGGATTCGAATATGATAAAGAACAATGCACGGAGGAAGAAAGTTAGGTTATGAAAACCCCAAGGAGGAGCATTGGCAAAAATTAAAGGATTTCATGGTTTGAGAGGAGATATATTTCACAGTTCAGTTTTATCCAAAAATGGCATCCAGTCTTTCTCCTAATCCAAATAAAACAGTAAAGGTCTTTCAAGATTTTATTGGGAACAACAGAAACTGGGAGAGCATTAAGTATCATTTAGTTTGAGTGCGTAGAGGGACACAGCATTTTGTATAATTTTATTGTGGAAATGTTTTATAAATCTAACATGAAGATAAGTTAAGGCAGTTCTCATTCATTCTGTTATTAAAGAGGAGGTGATAAGCAAATGAAGATGCAAGCATTGCATTTTATACAGTTTTTTCTAGAAGAAATAATTTGCACTCAGTCAAAGCTTGCAACAAAGATACAGGGAATTGACATATGATCATGACTGTCTATGCTGTAACAGTAATAACTAATATGTATTCTCATGCTGGTTTTATCTGCAAGATATGAATGCAGTTGGAGTTCTTCCAGAGTGTTAGCCTTGTTGGTACATAAATGAAGCAGGTTGTTAGCTGAAAAAACTTGAGGCATCCTGGAGGAACAGAAATGTTTTTGAGTGGAGTGATGGAATACCACTGGGTTCTTATTTTAAGGTGTACTCTTTTACCAGGACATTTTGAATGGTGTGACCTTTTTGTTGTGCCAAGAATGAGTTCTTGCCCACTTTCTTGCTTAAATTGATATTCAACTTCAAGGGGTGACTGGAACTGAAATATATTTTGTGGTGAAAAGAACAGTTGAAACAATAAACTGGCGAGGTACATAGCTGGTTCCTAATTGGCACAGAATGCTTTTGGAAGTAAATGTGATAGTTGAAGCGTCTGCAGCAGTTCTGATAGTATGTGATGATAATGTTCTGACAGTATGTAATGATAATACTATACCAATTAGATTTCCAAGGCAAATTTCTAGTTGTCCGTGACCTAGAATGTAACATTCTCTGCTTGAAAGTGATATGGCCCTAGCAGCATCTTTAAGCTGCAATACGTTTAAGTGCAAACAACTAAAAGTTGAATAATGACAGTTTCCTATTCTACCTTGTCGTTAACAATGCAATCATCTGCAATGGATTCTACAAGACAGAGAATTGATGGTTGTGGAGATTCTCAGATCTGAAATCACAATATAAATTGGGATATTTTGGGATTTGAAAATGAGCAAGATTTTAGAGGTCAAAGGTTTTGAGATGATCCCTTCATTTCCATGTGAGAAGATACATGCTTGAAATTAGTTATGGTTTACATGGTTATGTGCTATTGCAGGTAATTGTGTGGAAGGAAGGGTTGGATACTGAGCAAACTGTTTGATCCTTGTAATAGTTGAAAGTTTAAACTTGAAATCATTCAATTTTAAAGAAAACATCTGCAGCTTCAACTGTGATATGGTTGAAATCTCCTTAAGCTGTATCATACAGGATGAAAGTTCAGTTTATGCAGTTGAGAGACTAACCTTTGCTTGCAAGATGCAATATAAAAAATTAGAGAATGGAATTAGGGGAAAGCGAAGTTAAGTTGAAATGCATGAAATGAAATGCAATATCACCTTTTGCTATTATTAGTTGTACTTATCAAAGAACTATGGCTGTTCAAGTTCTTAATCAATAGAACTGCTCAACCATCTTTGAAAGGTCCTATCTAGCTGGAACTGTGTACCTTACTAAAGACCACAGTTTGGTCTTTTGGTGTGGATTCATATTGATGAATACAGAAGCTCTTGGTCCTTGGTCTGTTAGTGTGCTTGTATTATTGTGAGCAACATCATTTTTACTATTCTCTCTCGAGTTGAAGGAAGCAAATGTTTGAATTCCATAGTCAGGAGAGTCACTGTGGCAACAAGTTGGTTTGTATATTGCATTGTTATTGGGAGACATGGTTTAAAAGGGATGGGCTTATTGACACTGTTCTGGAAGATGTTAGTTAGAGTTCAGGTGAACAAAGGAACATACAACTGATTATAATTCTTGCCGATATTCAGAGTTCACAATTGGAGTTGGGTATGTATATTGCACGGTTATTGAAAGACAGTCTAAAAGGGTGAGTTTATTGATGCTGATTTGGAAGATGGTATTTTACTATTTAGAGTTCACAAGTGGAGAGGAGCATATACCTGAAACAGTAATTAGTATTACTGGTATCTAGAGTTTACAAGTGGAGAAGACCTTATCCCCAAGTAAAATCCCTGCTTCATGTAAAACATAGATGGGGTTTCAGGAATGTTGTTTGGAGTTTGTATGCATCTTAATGAATCACAGCTCTCTCACAGGGCAGGTAAAAAGGGATGTGTCATGTGAATAAATTTCTGGTTGGTGTAGATAGTTATATACGGCTGGGATTTTACAAATGTGGTATGGAATCATTTCATTGGGATCTCTAGGAATCACTGTTTGCTCAGTGAGGCAGGGAAAGGGGTTCAGGTAGGAGATTTTTTTTTTGCAGTTCTAAACTAATTCAATTTATTCAATTATATAACAGAGCCAGGGATTGGTTTTAATACTGACCACAAAGTTTGTTGCTAATGAATGAATATATATAATAGGTATTATGTATTGCCTTCAATTTAAATTAGTTTATTCACTTATATTGTAACTGTTGCAGGTTATGATATGGATGGAAGGAGGGATTATCTTCATGCAGGTTCACATTCCCCTCGGCATGGAATCGCAGAGCCTTATGAACGTGATTATGATCACATTGCTCCTCACCATGATGGAAGGTTCAGGGGAGGCAGAGGTCGTGGTAGGTTTGAATATCGGCCTACCCCTCAGAACTCCCTCAGGAGTATGGGAAGAGGTACACCACTTTATGGAAGAGAGTTTTCTGATCCAGGTTATGAGTGTGCTGAACCATTAAATCCAGGAGGAGAAAGCATGAGAAGAAATGATCCAAATGTAACACCAAGGGAAGGAGATTGGATATGCTCAGAGCCCACGTAAGTACATAATTTATAAATAATTACAGGTTTACTGCTGCCTGTCATTTTTGCACCAAGCACAACTCTTTCTTGATTCTTCTCTTGCTTCAATTCACGTGTTGCAACCATCATACGTTTTTTCTTCTTCACCTTGGCACAAGTCTGCAACTTGACTGTGTATATGATTCAGTAGATTATGCTCGACGTATGATATTGCAAACCTGCTGTTTAAACAATTTTAAATTTGATTCAATTTGTGGAATGACTGTATTTTTTTATTTAAATGTTTTTGACATTTTGTTTTACAGGTGTGGGAATCTCAACTTTGCAAGGAGAAAGGAATGTAACAAATGTGATAGGCCACGTAGCTACATGGCTCCTTTTGGCATGGGTGCAGGTGCACCCCCTGGATGGTTTCCAGTGCCACAACCACCTCAACCTTTCATGGGTGGTCTTCCTATGGGACGTGGCCCAGGACGAGGGATGAGTGACTTTAGACCAACACGTGGTGGTCGAGGCAGAGATGGCCCTAGAGTATTTGACCGAATGCCACCACCTCCAAGACTGCGTGAATGGTTGCCACCAGACTTATATTCTGGGAGAGAGACTAAGGATAGACGAGATTATGATGATCGTTACAATTATAAGGGAAGAGAAAGACCTGAGAAGATTTCTCCTATAGGCAGAGGGCCGGTGATGGACCATAGAGACAAAATACGGGATGACCGAAAAAGTGATCGTGATGTAGGGCCTATTATGGATCACAGATACAGAATAAGGGAGGACCACTTTCATGACAGAAGAGGTCATCGTGATGATAGAAGTGATTGGCGGCCGCCATCACCTCTTCCCCGCAGCCGATTGGGAAGAGATTCAAGGGAGCGGAGTCGGAGTTGTTCTCCTGTTAGGAGTACACCGAGAAACTATAATAGAGATTCATATGTGGATGGGCTAAGAGATGATAGAAGAGATGGTAGAAGAGATGGTAGAAGGGACAGACAGCATGATGGATACTAGGTTCATGGCATGTTGCATAGTAAACTCAATTGGTTTTAGTCCTCAACTGAACAGTTCTAACATTTAATAGAGTTGACATCTCTGTGTTTCCATTGAGTATAAAAACCGATGGAAGTTCTTCCTTGATTAGATTGCCTAACAACTGTTGCATTGTATGGTATACGTTGTGTTGTGCTCGATGTATAGTCTTCTGTATTTTAGTTGTTGCATGGTTCTAAAGGTAAAGCGCTTTCATAAATAGCAGCTGAACATAATGATAAATGACTGCCTCTCTATCTAATACTAAGAAGTAGGTTTTCGTGTGAAATAACATGGGAGCTAATTAGTTCTTTGTCCAGAATGACTGGGATACTGGGTATTTTGGTAGAGCTTTTTAGCATACCCTAGAAATATTGAGCTGGATTTTTTCCAGCATAATACACTGTTTATGCTAGCTAAAGACATGTTTCTTGAAGATTGTGGACTTGCTATCAGAACCAGTTTACATACCTAATGATAGTTGACCATTAATTAGGTGTGATGACTGAAACTAAAAGTTTAGTTTCTCTGCATCAGTTGCTTGTTAAGTAAGCCGTATTGATTTGCAGTTCTTCCACCTGAAATTTCTGCAGGGTAACATGACTTCTAGTTTCTATTAGTGGGTCCACTGAGTTGCATAAAGATCATTTCTGATGTTAGATGCAAAAATCGAGTTTCTGTCTGTTTACTTTTGAAACCTAAATCTGTGTCACTATAATTTTTCATATATGTTTTAATAAATCTGCAAAATGGGGGGATCATATGTTCATTTTAGTGTTCGGACGGGCTAGTCTTCATTCAAGTTGCTTTAAAAACATTAATAGAATTATTAAAAGGCATTCCACCAATCTTTTCATTAAAAATATTCATAGAATTATTAAAAAGTATAAATAAATTGATAAATCTCCTGGGATTTTTGTTCTTGCTATGTGTAAATTACTGTGAAAAACATGGTTTCGTTATATAGTCTAAATTTTTATAGATTATTTATTAAGTGTTCAGTCACAGAAAATAATTACAGTTATTGTTGTAGTGGGTTATTATTGAAAGTAGTAACTTTGCAGCTAAATTTTCTATATGATACTACACCATTGAAGTTGCCCATTATTAAAAATATTGGTGGTAGCCTGTGCTATTCTATATTGCCTTACAAAAAAAATCAATGGTTTTCTATGCTTTTTGTAATAGAGTTTAAGTTTTTAATAATGTGTTAAGAAATTTAATTGGTGGGTGGGAAAAGCCAAAATTTGGCAACATCACCAAAACAACAAAGTTTAGCTAGATGTTTCTAGTCGCCGGTCTTTTTTGTTTCATAAAATTGTTTACTATCTATCCCACGATCACTCTTATCCAAGAAGTAATTAATTTATGCAATAAGGGATAGGGACTGATGGCGGTGAGGGCTATGTTGGGTGAGGGGTTCACATCAGCAAGGTTCACGTCGGTCTGATTTATTTTTTCCCCACACCTGAGAGAGTCCACTTGGCAACCCAAAAAAATCCAATCGAGAAAATCTACTGCAAGTTTTTCAGACTGCTTTCCAAAAATCACTTTTTTCGAGTTCAAAAGTGGCATGTACTGATGGTGGACGTTTGGTATGTGTTTGCTTGTTTCTCGCCATGCCAATCTTGGTGAACTTAACCCCCATTTATTGGGCATTTACTACCCAACTCCCCTCCATCGTCGACCTTTTTCCATTTATTTCGGCATGCGTTTCATTTGGTAGGGTTTGTTTTCCATTCTTTGCTACACCATTTATGCTTGGTGTCTACACATTAAGCTGTCCATTGAAGGACTAGTGTTGGTGCACTTCGTGACCGATGATGGTGAGGCTGGGGTGAGTTGTGGCGATGCATTTTTCAGGTTTTGTGTGTTTTTCAACACTTACATTGCCAAAAGGAAGCATAATTAACTATTTGAGGTTATGGTATGATCAACTCTTAAGGGTTTCTTGCAGCTATATTATGGTCGTCGGTCAAGAAATATGTATATGCTACTGCAATAACATTAAACGCTTGATACATACTTGGCATTTTGTTTCTCTAGCTTTGCAGTTTTGAAAAGTATATTGATAGTATTTGATGTTATGATAAGCTCAACTGTAAAGGGTTTCTTATAGCTATATTATGTGATATTGCTATTAGGATTCAACTGTGTAGTTTTATGAGTCAAACTCATTGACCCATGTTTCACAATTTGACATGCTATGGAAAGTACCTCGTGCTTATCAGCTATATTATGACCGATTGCACATATCGTTTGGTCGACTGTGTGTATATATATGCATATACCATTTATGAGTTTTATATGGTGGATTCTTAAGGGTTTCATGCACCTGTAGTTTGGCTGACTGTGTCCTTTGTTGCCGTGAACCCCTCACACAACATTACCCACTCCCCATCATCCTCTTTGCCCTTTCGAAACAACATTGGGCTTTGCTGTTATGGTCAAAATTTTGTTCTCAACTTACATGTATTTATAGGATTTTAGTCCTAAATTGGTAATAATTTTAGTTATCTAAATTTATATATTATATTAATATTTAAAATGTATTCAGGTGTACGCATGCACTATGTATGTATCTATGCCCATACATATATATACAAACATACCTACATGGTATGAAACACATACATACATACATACATACATTGTACATAAATATGTATTTATGTGTTACATATGTATGTATGCCATGCACGATAGATAGTATGTGCTCAATTGAAGAACCTTGTTCAATGTATGCTTAATTTTCATACATATCTTGATTTTCTTCAATAACATTTGCATACATACATATCATTCCACCTATCATCCTTAATTTACAGTTGCTTTAACAATGTGTAAATAACTATGCTATTTGCATACACACATACACATAGTCGGCCAAAAGATAGGTGCATGAAACTCTCAACAGTGGAGTATATGATAACCTCCAATACTGTCAATATAAAAAAGGAAATTGCAGACATACATATATATATGGTAGAGATATATAAATTGTGGTTTTATATAGCCTTGTTCATTTACATTCAAATGAATTAGATGTATGCTTTAGTTGTTCTTCCAATATTGTTATAAATATTTGTATCATTTTGCTGCTTAAAGTTATATATAACCCCTAAACTTATTATATATATAGTAATCAGTTAACATGATCACCTAAGGGTTGTAAGAGTTAGAATTAGTGTTCCACGGGGATGCGTCCCCCTTGAAAAACCAAGCGTTTTCGAGATGGGGACGTCCCTGAGATGTGGGGACGCTTGGGAAACATTTTGCGCCTTCTCTAAGTTTTCTCTGCCGTTTCCCAGATGTTTTCTTAAAAGGGGGACATTTCTTGGATGTTTCTTCTTGGGAAACTCCAAAACAGGACTTTGGGACATCCCCGAGACTCCTAGACATTTCTTCTTAGGAAACTCCAAAAGGTGACTTTGAGATGTCCTCGAGACTCCCAAACGTCCCTCAACACCTTGGGAAACTCATAGAAGACTCTTGTGGTGCAACATTTATTTTGATTTTTTGAAAAAACAAAAGGAAAAAGGCCACTTCAAAGGGTTCACCCTAACCCTAAGTCAACCCCAACCCCCAAGGCCTCTCAAAAAAGTTATAAGAGAGACATGTTCTCTCAATCTTATTCACAAATTCATTGCTACAGTCTAAACTTGAAGATAAAGGGTGAAGTGAAAGTCTGAGTTTGAGACTTTGAGCTGCAACTTGCAAGGAGACTTACGAAGTTAGGAGCAAGCTTAGGAGAGAGTAAGCCAAAAGGAGCTTCTTCATTCTTGCAAGAGGAATAGGGCAACATGTGGGGTCTAGCAGTTCCAATGATGAGGAGATTGACATGGAGCTTGGGGATGATTAGAGGCATTAGGCCATTAACCATTGACTCACGAGTCATGAGTCATTAGTATTACTATCTAGTATTTACTATTTTGTTTTTGAAGTTTGAACTTTGAGCATTGTTGATTGTAATATGATTATGAAATTTTGAACTTTTAGTTATCGTTCCAATGTTTATATTTTGATTTTCAGTGTTCACTATTAAAATTTAAACATTACTATTGGTTCAATGCAATCATTTCAATGTGTTGAAACTTTACTTATTCCTTAGGCTTCTATAGTTATACATCTTTTTATAACTAATTTTTCAAGTACTATATGTATTTTAGCGCCACCCCCCTATCGTCCCCTTGCCGTCCCCCTGACGTCCCCAAACTTAGGTCCCTCGTCCCCCCATCCCCCCGTCTCTGCGTTAGGAAACTCTATGGAACATAGGTTAGAATTGGGGATATGATAGTAGAACATGCATTGCTCATTATGTATAAGTGGGGATAGGAGTAGATAGTTAGTGCCCCACTTAATAACAATATAAGACCCATTTTTTTTGCAAATAGTTGTATTAATATGTGGTGCAGGGCACCATAGCTCTTAAGGTGAAAATGATGCAAGAGTTAGATGTTAATTTTTTTTTTTTTGGAATAAGGTCATAAAGACCATTTGTTATGTTTTTGGGGTCAAATTAGGTTGTTAGGTGGTTTGGAATCATTTGGAAGTTAATTTGGTCAAATTTGTAAAGTTGCACAAAAAGTTGTAAAGCAACTTTGCATTTTGGGTCTAATTGAGAAGTTGAACAATTAGGAGTTAAAAAGGTAGTTGTGGTCGGTTGTTTTTGCTTGGAAAAGCTTAAATACATCATGTAATGGTCGAACCAAGGTTCTGGTGGTGATTTTTGAAAAGTTGAACATCAATAAAGCTTATTTTTTGCATTTTCCTATTGTAATTTTTTGTTACAGGAGGTTGTATGGCCTTGTACGACTTGCAAGTGGGCCTCAAATTGATTGGAGGTGATGTGGAATTGAATCTAGTTTTTGACAAACTTGGTCTCATCAAATTTTATTCAGTTTTGAACATTTTAGAAGCAATTTACTCCAAACCGCTTTGAAAACCTAGGTTTTGGTGCTTTGAGAGAACAAAATGAAGTTTTGAGTCATTCCACCGGTGAAATGGCCTGATAACCAGTGGAATGAAGTTAATTAGGGTGTGTTTTGGGTTTATGAAGTTTGCAGGGGAAGGGGTTAAGGATTTGGGCAAATGGGTTGATGCTCTAGTTGATTAAAGTCATGTTTTAAAGCAATTTAGATGCATAGGCGATAGGGTTTGTGGAAAAACGTTGGGGAAGTTGTTTTGGGTGATGGAAAATGTTTGCGCAGATCATATTTAACATGTCTGGGCTGATGGTATGAGAGTTTTGGGTTTGGGTTGTAAAAACCACAAAGTGACCTATCAAAACAAGCCTAATTAGGCCTTTATGCAAGCATAGCAACAGTTTTTTGAGGGTTATGTTCAAAAGAAACCCCTTCTGTGTTTGATATATGTTATTAAAGGGCTTAATGGGTATTCCAAACAGGTTTTAGATTGTGGGTTGGAGGTCTTATCTAAAAGTTATGACAAAAATAACCTGTTTGCTGTGCTACCAGGCATATTGTCAACTTGTGAAGAAACCCATCTTGTTTGTTGTGCTAAGACTTAGGGAAAGCATTGTTTGAGTGTTGTAAACCTTTGATACCCTACTCTGCATCAATATGATAGGACATGTACATGTATGGATATGTTGTTTCAATTTGTATCATACTATTGTTTGAAGTTATATAGAAATACCATAATGTTGCTTCAATTTACATATACATTGTGAACTGATTATATATGTGCATGTACATACAAACATATATAATTAGTTAACATGATCACCTAAGGGTTGTAAGAGTTAGAATTAGTGTTCCACGAGGATGCATCCCCCCCTGAAAAACCAAGCGTTTTCGAAATGGGGACATCCCCAAGACGTGGGGATGCCTGGGAAACGTCCCCCGCCGTCTCCAAGTTTCCTTTGTCATTTCCCAAACGTTTCCTTAAAAGGGGGACGTTTCTTGGATGTTTCTTCTTGGGAAACTCCAAAGCAGGACTTTGAGACATCCTCAAGGCTCCCAGACGTTTCTTCTCAAGAAACTCCAAAAGGGGACTTTGGGATGTCCCCGAGACTCCCAAGTGTTTATTCTCAAGAAACTCCAAAAGGGGACTTTGGGATGTCCTCGAGACTCCCAAACATCCCTCAACACCTTAGGAAACTCGTAGAAGACTTGTGTGGTGCAATGTTTATTTTGATGATTTTCTTAAAAACAAAAGGAAAGAGGTCACTTCAAAGGGTTAACCCTAACCCTAAGTCGACCCCAACCCCCAAGGCCTCTCAAAAAAGTTATAAGAGAGACATGTTCTCTCAACCTTATTCACAAATTCATTGCTTTAGTTTGAACTTGAAGAGGAAGAGTGAAGTGAAAGTCTGAGTTTGAGGCTTTGAGTTGCAACTTGCAAGGAGACTTACGAAGTTAGGAGCAAGCTTAGGAGAGAGCAAGCCAAAAGGAGCTTCTTCATTCTTGCAAGAGGAAGAGGGCAACATGTGGGGTCTAGCCGTTCTAGTGACGAGGAGATTGGCATGGAGCTTGGGGATGATTAGAGGCATTAGGCCATTAGCCATTAACTCATGAGTCATGAATCATTAGTATTACTATCTAGTATTTACTATTTTGTTTTTGAAGTTTGAAGTTTGAACATTGTTGATTGTAATTATGAATCATGATTATGAATTTTGAACTTTGAGTTCTCATTCCAATGTTTATATTTTGATTTTCAGTGTTCACTATTAAAATTTAATTTTAAAATTTTAAAACTACTAATAGTTCAATCCAATCATTGCAATGTGTTGAAACTTTACTTATTCCTTAGGCTTCTATAGTTATACATCTTTTTTATAACTAATTTTTCAAGTACTATATGTATTTTAGTGCCGCCCCCCGCTGTCCCCCTAATGTCCCCAAACTTAGGTCCTCCATCCCCCATCCCCAAAGCCCGTCCCCCCATCCCCTCGTCTCCACATCAAGAAACTATGTGGAACATAGGTTAGAATTGGGGATATGATAGTAGAACGTGCATTGCTCATTATGTATAAGTGGGGATAGGAGTAGATAGTCGGGGCCCCACTTAATAACAATATAAGACCCATTTTTTTTTTGCAAATAGTTGTATTAATATGACAAGACATGTACATGTATGGATATGTTTCAATTTGTATTATACCGTTGTTTAAAGTTATATAGAAATATCATAATATTGCTTCAATTTACATATACATTGTGAACTGATTATATGTGTATGTATGTACATACATATAATCAGTTAACATGATCACCTAAGGGTTGTAAGAGTTAGAATTGAGGATATGATAGTATAACATGCATTGCTCGTTTCATTGCACACATAGCCTTGTTCGTTTACATTCGTCTGAATTAGATGTATGGTTTGTTTTCTCTTCAATTACACTCACTCTTACATGTATGAATATGCTGTTTCAATTTGTATCATTCTTTTGTTTGTAGTTACATAAAAATATCATAATGCTGGTTCAAGTTACATATACATTGTGAATTGATTATAAATGCCTATGTATGTATTGTGAACTGATTATAAATGCCTATGTATGTACATACATACATTTATATATTTAGTTAACATGATCACCTAAGGGTTGTACGAGTTAGAATTGCGGATATGATAGTATAACATGCATTTCTTGTTTCATTGCACACATATCCTTGTTCATTTACATTCATTTGAATTAAATGTACAGTTTTTTTTCTCTTCAATTACACTCACTCTTACATGTATGAATATGTTGTTTCAATTTGTATCATACTTTTGTTTGTAGTTACATAGAAATATCATGTTGGTTCAAGTTACATATACATTGTGAATTGATTATATATGCCTATGTATATACATACTTACATTTATATTTTCAGTTAAAATGATCACGTAAGGGTTGTAAGAGTTAGAATTGGGGATATGATAGTATAACATGCATTGCTTGTTTCATTGCACACATAGTCGTGTTCATTTACATTCATCTGAATTAGATGTATGGTTTGTTTTCTCTTCAATTACACTCACTCTTACATGTATGAATATGTTTCAATTTGTAGATCATACTTTTATTTGTAGTTACATAGAAATATCATGTTGGTTCAAGTTACATATACATTGTGAACTAATTATATATGCCTATGTATGTACATGCATACATTTATATTTTCAGTTAACATGATCACCTAAGGGTTGTAAGAGTTAGAATTGGGGATATGATAGTATAACATGCATTGCTTGTTTCATTGCACACATAGTCTTTGTTCGTTTACATTCATCTGAATTATATGTATGGTTTGTTTGCTTTTCAATTACACTCAGTATTACATGTATGAATATGTTGTTTCAATTTGTATCATATTTTTTTTTTAAGTTACATAGAAATATCATAATGCCAATTCAAGTTACATATACATTGTGAACTGATTATATATGCCTATGTATGTACATACACATTTGTATGTACATACATACATTTATATATTCAGTTAACATGATCACCTAAGGGTTGTAAGAGTAGAATTGGGGATATGATAGTATAACATGCATTAATTGTTTCATTGCACACATAGCCTTGTTCATTTACATTCATCTGAATTAGATGTATGGTTTGTTTGCTCTTCAATTACACTCTCTTACATGTATGAATATGTTGTTTCAATTTGTATCATACTTTTGTTTGTAGTTACATAGAAATATCATAATGTCGGTTCAAGTTACATATACATTGTGAACTGATTATATATGCCTATGTATGTACATACATACATTTATATTTTTAATTAACATGATCACCTAAGGGTTGTAAGAGTTAGAATTGGGGATATGATAGTATAACATGCATTGCTTGTTTCATTGCACACATAGTCTTATTTGTTTACATTCATCTGAATTAGATGTATGGTTTGTTTGCTCTTCAATTACACTCACTCTTACATGCATGAATATGTTGTTTCGATTTGTATCATATTTCTATTTGTAGTTACATAGAAATATCATAATGTTAGTTCAAGTTACATTTATACATTGTGAATTGATTATATATGCCTATGTATGTACATACATACATTTATATATTCAATTAACATGATCACCTAAGGGCGGTAAGAGTTAGAATTGGGGATATGATAGTATAACATGCATTAATTGTTTCATTGCACATATAGCCTTGTTCGTTTACATTCATATGAATTAGATGTATGGTTTGTTTTCTCTTCAATTACACTCACTCTTACATGTATGAATATGTTGTTTCAATTTGTATCATTCTTTTGTTTGTAGTTATATAAAAATATCATAATGTTGGTTCAAGTTACATATACATTGTGAACTGCTTATATATGTGTATGTAATAACATTCACATTTGTATCATACTATTGTTTCAAGAAATATATATAGCTTGTAACAGTAGTATGATACAAATATTTGTAACCCTGTCTGATAGAGTTATATATATGTATGTATGTATGTATGTATGTATGTATGTATTTATGTATGTATAGATATGTGCATATATATATATGTATATATATGTATGTATGTATATATATACACACATGTACATATCTATACATATATACACAAACATACATATATATATTGTAGAGATACATATGTTTCCTATAGCCTTCTTCATTCACATTCAACTTAATTAGATGTATGGATATATTATGTATATGTATATGTATATACATGTATATATGTATATGCGTATATCTATATATATATTTGTATATGTGTATGTATATATATGTGTGTATATGTGTATATATATATATATATATTGAAAAGATAGATATTTTTCCTATAGCCTACTTCATTTACATTCAACTTAATTAGATGTATGGCTTGTTGGTTCTTCAATTATAGTGACTCTAACAATTAGTGACTGTAACATGTCGAAATATGTTGTTTCTATCCATATCATACAATTATTTCAAGTTAGAAACCTTCAAAACAATCACAACAAAACTGTTCACACTTAACATTCCAATTAAGTAAAGAAAAGTAGAAAAGAGAAATCTGATGAAGGGAAGTTATCTGCTGATGTGTTGTTTGTGGCCTCCAAATGAGTAGGACTGCAACTTTCAACTGGTTGGCTAATACTTGGGGTAGGTGGGGGTGGACAATATTGGGGGAAATGAATTGACACAAAGTCTGTGAATATTGCATGACGATTAGACAAGGGATTTAAAGGGTTGTTGAGACGCCTTTCCCTTACTGCCTCTTTTCTAGCTTTCTCCATTTCTTTTTCATTTTTTGCAGCTTCCCTTTCCATCTTTGCTGATCCCTTTTCTGTTCCCTCTCCTTCTTTTGCAGTTCTCTTTGAACCTTAGCTATTAGTCATTTTTGTTCTCTTTCAATGCTCAATTTTTCCTTGAGGTCCTTTGTTGTAATTCTTTCAATATACTCTCTCTTCCTATCTTTCAGTTTTTGAATTTCCTTCTTCCTCTCCTCTTGCTCATTTAGCAACTTCATGTAGTCATCAGTGGTGAGTAGCTGGGATCCTCTTGGAAGTTTAATCTCACAGTCAGCTAGTTGATTGGACTTATCCTTCACTACATGAACAGGTAGCTTCAACAATTGCTCGAGAGGTATAATTTTTTTTCCCCTTCCAATGGCTCCATTGGATCTTCTTCAATTTTAAATTGCACCTCACTAGTTGTTTCCTCCACTTCCTCATCTCCTCCCAATTGATTAGTTTCACTTTCTCCCCAATCAACATAAAACTTCACTAAGGTATTTGGGCCCATGTTGTGTGGTGGAGATGGCATTGACAAACTTTGTTCTAAGTCCACACACAAATCAATTCCAAGATTTGCAACCCCCTCTAGCAACCATGATTGCTCCTCTAGTGCACTTGATAAAGAAAGAGAGATGTCTACATACATATTTCGGTCACCCAAAATTGGTGTTGTTGATGGACTATGCTGGTCACCCAAATCCGGTGTTCCACTTGGAAATTGGTGGTATAAGAAACTAGCCATTTGAAGTGGACTTTGTTGGTCTGCACATTCAACTGTTTGAAGTGAACTATGTTGGTTTGCAAATTTTGTTGCTCCAATTGTACATTCAACCTTAGTTTGTGGCAAACCATCGGTGGATAGACTTAAAATGTTGTTTGTAGGATATGCTTCCTCAGGGGTAGCAAACTGGAATGTCTCACTAGGCCTCATGTCCTCCACCAATGCATCTGGATTAGAGGCCAAATACTTGTTCTTTTGAACCCAACTTTTATGTTGTCAACTATCAATGCTTTCTCAAAAGCAAGGTTGCCAAGTGTTGCCAATTTTGTCCTTTTAATCTCCAAATTTGGATATTTTGTAGTCCATGTTGCTCTTTCCTTTTTAAAATGTGATTTGAAAGACGCAAAAATGCTAACGTCAAGTGGTTGAAACCTATGTGATGTGTGGGCTAGTAGGGTAAGCAAGTCAATGTTTAGTGCCCTTGCTTCGGTAATGGTAGAAAATATGTGGCTGCCATTTCCATAAAAAATCAGGAGGTATCTATTAGTGGGTGAGACACACCCAAGTACTTGACCAACAAAATGGTGCAACCATTTCAGAAATAGCTCTTTCATCATCCACGCATGAGGCCGAGTAGCCATACATGCACTTGGCTCATAGTTAACTATGTAGTTATTGAGGTGTTGTTTGCTTTTAAACAAATAAAAACTAGGTATCTTCTGTTCAACAACATTTGCACAACACAAAATAGTGATCCACTCTCGAATCTTGGGGATAATATAGGATACACTTCTACTACCCTTTTTGGAAAGCACTCTCATTGCACCATATCATCCAGCTTGGAGGCCAGTCTCATTGTAGTTCCAAATCCTCGTTGACCATAAGGATTGGATGCGTATACCTTTGCCAGTGTTTCATAGAATGCAACAACAATTGCAGGCCTGAGATTGGCTACATGGTCTCTATCCTGGCCTTGGGCTATCCTCAAACACAAATCAAAATGCCTTTTGTTGAAGCATGTCCACCAAGACTTACCGAGAAGTCCATCCTTGAATGGATTATGCCTCATCTAACAAATTTGTGCCACTTTAGATTTTAGATTCATAATTTCCAAACCATGACCAACAACAACCATCTCCTTGCACCATTCGACAACCTTTACCTCTTCATCATCCTTTAGGACCGTTGGGGCCCCTTTCCTTTTGGTAGAGGTAACACCACTCAACCAATTAGACAACATGGTAGTTGGAAGACCCCACTTCTTTGATGCCCCTCTTGTTGACATTTTGTTGTCTTCAACATCTACCATGACAGATTCCATGTTAGCTATCATCCATTCCCGCTGTGCTGCAACCTTTTTAGTTGTAATAGTTGCATTGAATTGGACTACAAGTTCAATTCCAGATGTGGAATGGGAATTACTTCGCTGTCATCACTATGTGGCAGCCTCACACCTCTCTTGTGTGCAGGAAAATTTGTTCAAGCTCACTTGGTTACAACTCATGCGGTTCTTGCTACCGCTTTGTTCTTCATCTGCATTGAGCCAAGAGTAAGAAAAATAAACAACATACACATACATAGATACATATATTCAAAATAAAGGAGAGAGTCTGATGGTGGTGAGTACTATGTTGTGTGAGGGGTTCACATCAACAAATGACAAGAATGCAAAAAACTAGAATTACATACAACTCTTAACTGATCATATCCCCAATTCTAACTCTTAAAACCCTTAAGTGATCATGTTAACAGATTACTATATATATAATCAGTTAAGGGGTTATATATAACTTGAAACAATTGTATGATACAAATATGTATAACCCTTCTTGAAACAACATTATGATATTTCTATATAACTTTAAACAACATTACAATGGAAATATTTTTAACCATTTCTGAAATAGCATTATGATATTTATATATAACTTGAAATAGTAGTATGATACAAACAATTAGAATCCTTCCTAAAACAACATTATGATATTTCTATATTACTTTAAACAAAATCATGATGCAAATATTTATAACAATTTTTGAAACAATATTATGATATATAACTTGTGAAATAAAGAAAAAACAAGTTAGGTGGGTTGCCAAAATATGATTGATAAACCACTTAGGGACCTACTTCTTCTATTTGATTAGGAAATGAGATCCCCACCTCAAATTGACTAACAACACTTAGGTGAATTGAATTAAGGTGAGAATATGTAAATTTCCTTTTTGTGCAAGGACGGGTGTCCTAGTCAAACAACACTTTGGGGAGAAAAACTAAAAATAGCAAATCAAACCCAAAATGCAATCTATAATTTGGATATAAAGATTAAACTCAAAATAAGCTGAACTAGAAATCATATTGCAGATCAAAGAAGGGCATAATGGAGTGTACCAGTCACCAAAAGTCAGTTCCTAAAGTTGATCTAGGACTCATTCGCCTTAGGGCGAATGGGTCCCGAGTTAGGGTTTGTCTACAAATTTTGGGAGCCTCTACTACATATTTGAATCTTCTAATTTTCCTAGGTTTCAGGTTCAAAAAGCTAGAAATAAATTTTGCAAGTGAGTTTCCATGAGATGACAACTTTTGCAACTTTGACAAATTCTTCAATTTTTCTCTTCAATAGATCTTCAAGATTTCTTCCACCTAAATCTGCAAACACAAATCAAGAGGGAAAAATGTTTTGTTTTTGGTGAATGCGGGTTTTCCTTGGTCAAACCCCATTTTGGTAATCAAACCTTGAAATGAAATAAAATAGCATGAAAGGAATGATGAATGAACAACTCAATGTCACAACTCACCAAACCCTTGAATAAACCTTGGAATGTAAGTTTGCAACTTGCATGAAATGGCTTCAATGGATGTGGATCTTGAATCTTGAATCTTGACTTGATACAATGCTTTGAATACTTGAATGGATCATGAAACTTACATCACCATATTAGCTCCAATAACATGCATGATGCAAGAAGACTTTGATCTT
>VDFB02352938.1:0-12452 GCA_007258455.2 Sequoia sempervirens
CTCAAATCTCTTATGGCGCGATCTTATTGAAGACAATTCATATTTATATTTAATATTTGTTTTTTGAAGGGTCACAAATTTATTAAGGAGTGTGATCCTCTATGTGGCCGACCTTCCTTTTGATAGTCATACCTATTTGCTATGGCCGACATGTTGTTTATGAAAGGTCACGTCTCCCATCTCCTTGTGTATATATATCCGGTGAAGTCCCATTGTTGATTATCCATTCACTCATATTCATTACATGATATCAAGTGCAAAGGTTCATCAAAGTGTGAATTGTCTCAAGTACAGATCGACATTTGTGTAGAAGGAAAAAATCTTTGTTAGCATATTGCCTCACTCAGTTTCTGTGATTGCATCAGTTTATGGTGCCTTATCTTTTGCCTTCATATTGGCCTTCATTGTAAAGAAGAATTCATTGAGATTTAATATATAAGAGATATTATTGCTGGATTTTTTCTCCCTCAGGAGGAGGGTTTTCCCAGGGTATCTGCTGTGTTGTGTGTTTGAGTTTTGAATTAAATTCTGTGTTCTTAATCTGATCATAAAAATTAACATGGTATCAAATCGGGTGTGTGAGGATCCGATCAGATTTCATTGTTTACTCAAATCACTGGATGGAAGTATCATAGTAGGACATTATCGCACAAGGAAGAGTCAAGTGTCTGGAATTATTGCGAGCTTGAGAGGCATATTCTCTTCAAAGACAACTTGAGTTATTTCCAGAAGTCGGGAATCATTGCAAAAGCTGTAAGAGAATTGCTATTTGTGAAGAACAGCCGGGAGCTGCTTGGTATCGGGCTTCCTAAACATAATGATCTTATATAATGGTTTGGAGGTAGACGCTTGAAGACAATCCGCCAAGTCTCCAAATAAGCAATTCGTGGTCACACTGAGGAAGGACGAATATTTGATGAGTTTGCATATAAAGCTCGGGCGCTGCTAGAAGTATCGTTTCTTCCTCAGCCACTTAGAAAATATTGGTGGGTCCATCTCTTATTCATAGGAGATTATGTTGAATAGCTAAGTGCGATCCCTAGTTGGAGGATTAAATAAATCGTTTTGGAGTTTGAAAGAAGTATCGTGGCTTTGAAAGCAAATCCTGCCTGAGGCAAGACGTCGCTATGTGGTAATCTACAGGCTATTTGTATTCACATAATTGTTGTCTGAAAGTCCTTGACACTGCATCCAAATATCGGGCATGGTAGTCTGACGGGAATGAGACCTGTCTTCTTGGTTGCCGATTTGTGTGCTATCTGACAGAAGAGTTTATCATAGGCACTGGAGGGAGTCAGGCTCCCTGATCTCTGATGCTACCAATGTTGCAAGCAGTTTTTGGCTTTTGTTGTCGGATATATTGCATTGTAGAGTCGTGGGTGTCATAGGTGTTATTCTAATTGGTGGAAACATCGGAGCCATTTCTGTTGACTATCTATGTGATTTGCATTGGCATACAAATTTAATGAACTCATAACTTTGGAAGTTACAAAATTGTCAAACTAGAATTGTTAAACCAGATATGGGAAGCTTTGGTGCCCTTAGTCATTATCTGTGTTTGGAAATTCTGTGGGTCACTGCAAACCTCGAAATGTGGCTCCTATGTTAGGTGTACATTCGAGGATGGCATCATTAAAGGTGACAAAGATGAGTCACATCCTTAGATCTAGCTCTATGGTGATTTCATAGAGATAAGTATTTGTTTCTTTTGTTGTTTATATTTTTTTATGTGAAACTCAGTCTACTGAATTGTGCAAATTTGACATTGGTGTTTCACTGGGATAAGATAAGATAATCGAATCATATTTTGTATTGTCTGGTCATTGAGTTTATGCAGATTAAATGATGATCCTACACAATGTTCCAATCCCGTGAAAATTTCAACTCCAATGCTATGTGATCAGTTGCAATCGAAGTCAAGAGTCTGCATTGAGAGCAGCAGCGATCGACGCCACTGTAAAGGGCAGAGAGAGCAGATATTGTGATCGTTGATATCGATCCCTCAGTCTTTGTACAAAATTCTGGCTTCATTAAGATAAGTACTAATGTTCATGAATTGTTGTATAGTTATTAATTCATGCTATAACATTGAGAGAGTAAATCATGTATGCTATGTTGGTATTTCTCTTCAAAATAGTTGAATTATATGAACTATTAGTAATCTCTTCTTAATGTGCATTAGGATGGACCAAGAGATTGCTTTCAAGAGAAAAGTATGGAGACACTACTTGCCACCATGAGTCTGAGTGAATAACTGAAGACATCTCTTCAAAGAGGAAGAATTAACCTTCAGAGGGAGTTCTATGACTTGCCGAGAACAAGTAAGGGTTGCAGTGTTGCAAGGCCATATGCTAAATCCTTGAAGTACATCTTCAATAGTTGAGATTAGAATTTCTCAAGTCAGTCAACCTGGTCTTAACATTGGTAGAGTGATCTAGGATGAGGTCAAAGAGGACAACCCTGAATCTCTACAGAGGTGTGCATTGGAAACCATTTCTCTAAGGCAAGCGTTGCAGGCAATCTTAGACGATGAAGTCAGAAGATTGATGCAAGTACTTAAAGATTCAGAGGGAGCCTACTGAACTGGGGAAAATGTGATTATACTTAAGAGTTTGGTATGATGGATTAAAAATCCATGTCTACACCTATAGACCTGACTTCATCGTTGAAGGAAAGAGCTATGACTAGTTCGGATTTGGTGGATCCCATGATGTATAGGTAGTTGATTGGATCGTTGATGTATCTACTCAATACTAGACCAGATATTTGCTATGTAGTGAGTGTACTTAGTCAGTTCATGTGTGAACCAAGGCAAATACATCTAGTTGCAGCGAAGCATATCCTAAGATACTTGCGTGGCATAGTTGGATATGGCTCGAGATATTCCTCAGGCATGGACTTGGGCTGCTTGGTCCTTGTCCCGATTGGGTAGGTTGTGTTGCTGATCATAGAGTCCCTCCATCATTGCTTCAGTTTAGGGTCTGCTATAATATCCCGGTGCAGCAGGAAGCAGTCATCTGTAGCATTGAGTACAGCAGAGGCAGAGTATATTGCAGCTTGTGTGGCAGCTCGGGAAGCAATGTGGCTTCGAAAGCTCCTTGCATAATTGTTTGGGCAATCAATGGAGCCTACTATCATTCATTGTGATAACCAGAGCTGTGTGAAGCTTTTTGTCAACCCTGTGTTTCATGACAAAACTAAGCATGTTGAGATCAAATACCGCTATGTCGGAATGCAGTATTAATGGCTGTATCTGATTGAAGTATATCGGCTCTTCGTGACGTGGACATTCTCACTAAGCCTCTCTCCAAGATAAAGTTTGTGTACTTTCAAGATAAGCTTAGTATGGTGGAGAATACAGCCTTAACTAAGGAGTCTCAGTATTAGTGATATTTTGTAATGAGTTCTTCTACGGTGAGAGAGAAGTTAGAGTGAAATCACTTGAAATGAGTTCTTCTCTCTATGAGAGTTTGAGGTGAAATCCCTTGGTAATAGGTTCTTCTCGTGAGAAGTTTGAGGGTGTAATCCTTGATTCCACCCTACAGGAGGAAAGAATTGGTCTCCATGTGTGACTCCCATGACAACATCATGTGAGAGGAAGTCTTGTGATGACTTCTTGTACTTGTGCTGCCTCTGGGAGAGCCATGGTGAAAGTCATGTTAAGGTGACAACATCACGCAAGTGATGAACACTTGTACATACCATACATGGTTGTAGCCATTATAGTTGATATCATGTTGAGGTGATATTTGATATCACGATGAGGTGATATCCTTCCTTTCCACATTTGGGTGTAGCCATTGTGGTAGACATCATGATGAGGTGATATGTCTTATGCAGCTAGAAGTATCCTAAGTGAGAGGGTGATGTTTAGCAGCGTCAGGCTGCTTCTTCCAGACCCACGCGATTGCATTTGGAGGCAATTCAAATGATAGCCTAACAACTATTTGAATTGTAAAGAAGGCTTGATTTTTAATGAAGGCTCAAATCTCTTATGGCGCAATCTTATTGAAGACAATTCATATTTATATTTAATATTTGTTTTTTTGAAGGGTCACGAATTTATTAAGGAGTGCGATCCTCTATGTGGCTGACCTTCCTTTTGATAGAGACATACCTCTTTGTTGTGGCTAACATGTTGTTTATGAAAGGTCACGTCTCCCATCTCCTTGTGTATATATATCCAATGAAGTTTCATTGTTGATCATCCATTCACTCATATTCATTACATGATATCAAGTGCGAAGGTTCATCAAAGTGCAAATTGTCTCAAGTACAAATCAACATTTGTGTAGAAAGTAGAAATATTTGTCAGCAGATTGCTTCACTCAGTTTCTGTGATTGCATCAGTTTATGGTGCCTTATCTTTGGCCTTCATATCGGCCTTCATTGTAAAGAATAATTCATTGAGATTTAATATATAAGAGATATATTATTGCTGGGTTTTTCTCCCTCAGGAGGAGGGTTTTCCCAGGGTATCTGCTATGTTGTGTGTTTGAGTTTTGACCAAATTATGTGTTCTTGAACTGATCATAATAACTAACACCTGCTACATACCACTATATTTGTATCTAATTGTTAACATGTCTAAACATTCACTAGTGTACTATCTTTTCACTTATTCTCTGTTTGAGTTAAAAAGAATAAATAAATATAATCATGTTAACTTATGATTCCACTTCTTAGCAAAAAGAAAATGTTGGTATATGTGTATAAGTATAGTGAGTAGTTTGATTCCATTGCCTAATTTAACTATTCAATGTAATTGCATTAGTTAATGATGGGGGTTAGGCATAGCCTTCACCCATCACAGATAGAACTTTGGAGGGATGGTCATCATGAGAATGCAATTCCTTTAAAGCATTGAAGACATTGGTGACTCATCCTTCCCATAGAACTCCCATCATGATGTAGGTTGCGTCACCTAGAGATGCACACCACTCAATGGTCCTTCACATTACCATTACCTTCCTTTCTTTCCTTATGCATTATCGACACATTATTTTGCACAAGTTTGGTATTATGTGATGGCAACACATGCGTGTGTTGTGCATTGTATCTATGTAGTGCTTTATGTTGAAACAAAATTTAGTTGTGTTGTATGTGTTTTTCCCATGTTAGACTTAGTCATAAAAAAAACCAAGTGGTCCACATTCAACCCACTACAAAAGTAACTCCTTCACAATTGTAAGGTAACTCTCATTTGACTAGTTTAACCCCTATGACTAAGGGGTCCAAGTGTAACTCCCAAGTGCCTCAACATGAGGCAATAATTACACTTGAACATTTCTTGCACACGACTATAAGTAGTTAGTCAAAAATTCTAGCTAATCCACCCAATTATCCTACTAAATGTCTTCTTACATTTGTCATAAGACCAATGACATATGGCATAGGGCACCCTTTTTCATGTGAATACATTATTTACAATATTACAAAATATTAAATAAATACAACTAGACTAGAGTTTTGCAAGATGTACAACAATATATAATCCTCTAATTTTTAGATTTAACACATCGTCTTAATAATACAAACTCAATCCTACACTTAGAAACATCATTTTAGCTTTACTCAAAACAATCTCTATCTCTTAAATGATATCTTCCTTCAACACGTTCTAAACCACATGCATGACCTTGACCTAAATTAGAAATTAGGTTGAACCTGGATTAAATATTTTTAGTTTCCTTAAACTATTAAAACTTTGAATGCTCAGAGACATTCTTAAATCAATTTCTTAAAAAAAAATTGTTTATATGAATCGAGAAACGTGTGCACTAAAATTTTTGTCGTGATTGCAGGGGCAAGTTAATCCATAAATTGCAATAGATCTTAATAAATCGGTAAACTTTTCACGGCATTTAAAGCCGGCACGTTTGAAGATAATGATAGGAAAGCTCCTGATGCTTCCGGATCACATGTTTCAAACCCCTGATAACTTGCCTCTATGCCTCACGAAAGGCCACATTTGACAGGACGTCGCCGCCGTTAAATATGCGCTGGACCTTCGCTTCTCCTCCTACAGAAATTAAGAGAGATGTAGCCGATATTGTTGGCCGTTTGCTTCTCGGCGGTGCCGCTGACGCTGTATTTGCCTCCAAGCAGGTACTACACAGAGCAGGTGTGGAAAGTGGAGTGCATGAGGAATGAGATACGGATGTGTTTGGCAAGGGCCTATCCACGGATTCGGAATGCCCTCGTTCGCCTCTGACTCCCGTTAAATCGATATAAAAATTCCAGTTTTAGTTTGGCCGAATTGTTGATGCCGCTACCTATGTGTGGGCTGACTTCACGGCTGTGAGCTTACGGACGAGCTTTCAATGCGGGCCGGCATATTCTGCGCAAACGTTCACGGAAAATTTAGGGCATTTATTTGTTTATTATTTCAATGTGAAGAACAGGTTAATTGTATTGTTTGGCTACATAATTAACTCCACATTCAACCCATAAAGCCCACAATTAACTCCTTCAGTGTGATAATGTAACTCTTTACAGCACACAATTTGAGTGAATATTTGAATTGTTTTGTCAAGGAGTTGGGATGTAGGTGAACATCAATAAATAAAATTAAGGACATAATTTTTAATTTAAAGAAAAACAAATCATATGGAATTTGGAATTTGGAATTTGTTTTTCAAAGTAGTTTTTTGCAAGTGGTTAATGATTACAAATTTCTTGGTCTTGATTTTTATAATAAGTTCAATTGAGAGACATGTAGAGTAAAAAAGATACAAGAAAGTAAACTTTTTATACTCATTTCAAAATAGATGCAAATAGATGGGATTCAAAAACTAAGATTTTTTTTTTTAGGTTGCTAATGGTGTTATGGTGCTATCTTGGTGTGAAGTTTGGGGTGGAAACACAACACATCAACAATGAAGTGGAAACATATAGAAATATTACAAAAGCATTTAATCACAATGAGCCTCAAAGTAAAATTGTTTGTTCCCTACGAGATTGCATTAGTTGAAGATGGTGCCTTTCTTGTGGAGACATTGGCTATCATTCAATTGCTAAGTTGTTTAAAGAGGTTAGAGAACACAAAGCTACCTCGTTGGCCCAAAATGGCAATAGAAGATAAATTAAATAGAAAGAAGAGCACACAAATGAAACAAAATGATGAGTGAATGAATAAGTGGGATATTAGCATAAAAGAGTGCCTAAATAACAATGGAGCAATCAAAATGTACATGCAAGAAAAAGTCAAAGAAAACATGTGGACAAGGCAACTTGGGAGAAAAGAGAACACTATGTCAAACCATTTCAATCCTTCATATGACCATGCACAAAAAAACTATATAAGAACGAAAATAAAATGGAAAGTTAAAATGGTAATGACTCAGCTAAGAACTAGTTCACACTAGCTTATGTGTGAAATTGAAAGGTGGATGGTACCTAAAAAAGAGTGGACAAATAGAATATGTTGCTTTTGTACTTTGGAGCTAGTGGAGACAGAATGAAACTGCATCATGGAATGTTTGGTTTACATAGATATTTGAGCCAATTACATCAAGATTTTAAATGCGAGCTCTTTGAGTAACATGTTTGAAGAAGAAAGGATAACAAAAATTACAAATTACTTGACCAAGATACATAGCAAAAGATCCAAGATCCAAAAGGAAAGGGAGATCGAGTAGGTGTGGTGTTGGCGATCTACTTATTTTGGGCTTTTGTGTTTATCCATGCTATTGTGATTTGTAGGTCCCATAAACTATTTGACCTCTGCACATTATTAAAATCCTTCATTCATTCATTCATTCAAGTGCTTCAACATGAGGCAATAATCACACATTACATTTCTTACACATGACTATGAGTAGTAAGTCAAAGATGCTAGTCAATCCACCTAGTAACCCCCTATTAAGTGACTTCTTACAATTGTCAAAAGACTAATGAAACATGGATGAGAGTGTCAACTATCAAATCTCAAGTTCCATCCAATAGGGACACCCTTTTCCATGTTGGTGCATTATTTACAAAATTACAAAATATTAAATATTTGTAACTAGAACTAAGACTTGGAAGGTGTACAACAATATCTAGTCCTCTAGTCCTTACACTAAGCATATTATCCTAAAACATGCTTTTGATTGACTTGACACTTTCCACTAACCCTAAACTTAGTCCTTCACTTACAAACATGATTTAGCTCTACTCAAAACAATCCCATCTCTTAAAACATATCTCCCTTTAATAAGTTTTAAACGATATGTGTGGCCTTGACCTAAATCAGGGGTCACTTTATTTGAATTCAAATTTAATCATGGGCCCAAGTTGATATAGTCCCAACTAGCTATTATTTTCTAACTCTTATGCTAATAAGTTAAAATTGCGTGTCTAAGATATCTGTAAAAGGCCATTACCCCTAGTTGATTTTAATAGTTCATCATTGGGACAATTTGTATTTGCCTATTTATTGAAAGGATCAACCAACAATAATTATTCAACTTTATATCAGCCAAGCCAAATACATTAGCCCTTACATTAGCAAATGTCAAAAGTCCAATTCTTGCACTCAATCATTTCAACACTTCATTATATTGAGCTCCAAGCACCTAACATAATCATAACCACATCATTGTCAACCATTTATGATGTAGGATGTAACATTATCATAACTACATTTTCAAATCAAATCTAAAAAATGTAAGGAATAAAAAAATTATTTTTATACAAATTTTTAACTTGGTCTAAATCTACGAGCTGAGGGACACAAAGTCCGCGAGCACACTAGTCTAGCAAGGGCAAATTGTCTAAGAGATTTTTAATAGTATTTTAAAATTAAATTAAAAAAATAAAATACACCTATATAGATAAAAAGTTGTCAAATTTAAGATAAAAAGTAAGTTCCAAAAAAATTGGAGCTATGAACTGGTGAAGTCATAAATGGGGATCCTCATCCCCAATATTAATTCTCAACAATTACACCCAAATGGGGTTTGAACCTTGCTGGAAAGAATAACAACACAACAACTTGACCATCACACCATACCACTATTGACAATTTTTCAAAACATTCTTAAATCAAATCTCAATAAATAATTAATATAGATATCTTACATATATCTATCTAAAATATCAAGAAACATCATTTTTGAGATATTTTTTTTTACTTAAAAATATTATTTTTATCTTAGAATAAATAAAAAATTATTTTATTTTATATATATTGTCTACTTCAAATAATAATTGATATACAAAGTCTACTTTGACTTTTTATTCAAAAAATATTTAATAATTTTTGTTTTTAAAAATATGTCATTCTTTTAATAATTTCTATTTAAAAAAATATATATATATCATCGTTTTAATAATTTTTATTTAACATCCATACACCATTACACGTCATGAAGTAAAATAAAATACTACTAGAACTTCAAAGACTTTGAGAAACATTCATTATGGAATGCAGAGCTTATGAAGATATCCATATTCAGACAACCAGCCTTTTAGTCAAAATTAATAGCAAGAGATCCGACTTGAAAAAGAACACGAAGACAAATTAAGTTTGTTCATTAAAATCTTTTATTTCATTTTATTTATTAAGTAATAAAATAATAAAAACAAAATATCTTTGTACCTTGTATGTAAAGCCGACACGTTGAAGAGAATGATAGGAAAGCCCCTCACGCTTCTAGATCGCATTCATTCAATGCCCTGATGACTTCCTCGATGCATCACGGAAGGCCACATTTTACACGACTTTGCCACCGTTAAATATGCGCTGAACTTCCGCTTCTCCGCCTACAGAAATCAAGAAAGATGTTGCAGATACTGTTGGCCGTCTGCTTCTCGGCGGCGCCGCTGGCGCTCTATTTGCCTCCGAGCAGGTACCTGACAGAGCTAGTGGGAAAACTGGAGTTCGTGATTAATGAGATCCGGATGTGTGTTGCGAGGGCCTATCCACTTGTTCGGAGTGCCCTCGTTCGCCTTGGCGTTATTCGTTTCACCCGTCTCCTCCTCTCCGCCTCCCGTTAAATTGATACAAAAATTGGAGTTTTAGTATGGCCGAATTGGTGATGCCGCGGTGATTGCCCTAAATTCAGGACGATGAGGGTTTAATCTGCGCAGTCATGGCTGAGGGCTTGTGGACGAGCTTTCAATGCGGACCGTCTGGCCTGCTTTGTGTACATGTTCATGGCAAAATTAGGGCACTTATTTGTTTATTTATTTAATCTGGAGAATAGGTTATTTGTATTCTTTGGCTACTGTGATATTTCACAAGACTGCACTGCTGTGCAGTTGAAATTTACAGAGGGTTTCAATGGATATTTTTTCATATTTATTAATTATATTAACAACCTTGACTGGTAGAAAAATGGAATGAGCAATGTTAGAAGAAAAGCAACCAGCGGCCAGTCAACGGCAAAACTGGTAGGTTTTCAAATTGCTCTTTCAAATCTAGATCGCTTCGTTTTGTCTGGTCAAAATCAATGATGTTATATTTGGAAGCTAGATAATATTATTAATTGAAAATAAATTACAGTACATTTTTTAATTTCAATTAATTAATAAATACAGTCAAATGTGCATCTTGCTTGACTGCATAGAAGTTGTCATATTATTGTGGTAGTAACCTAATAAACAACATTATTATTAAAATATTAAAAAATAATAAATAGAGATTACTAGTATATTTGCATCATAAGTAGGAGATCGGAGTATTCTTTTTCTTTTTTTTTACATGTACATAAAATGGAAAACAAAATCAATGTTTATTCAAGGTCTTTTGTAAATTGTTTCAAAAAATATAAATGAACAAAAGTTTTATTAAAGATAAAGGAGCTATAAATGTTATGGATAGTGGAAATTTGATATCATTAAAAGGTAAAATCAAAATTTCTTTTGCATCTAAGATTAAACAATGAAGTAATGTATTTAGTCACACACAACTATGTTACACGCGAACACTTAATTCACATGGAAGAGTAGAGAGGTGATATCACTCCAATCTACGAAGGGTGGCACATTTCATGATGTAACACTACTACATGAAGAATAACTATAAAACAAGGATGAACCATCTCAAGGCATTCAACCATCACAAATAACGAGAGATAAGACCTCATCCTCTAATTTGCGTTTAGGTATCACTGTCTAATGGCATACTCTACAAGTGAACATAAGGAAGAAATTATAAATAATGCATCAAATTCCTTTTAAGCATCAATTAAAGTTATAAGATGAAGTAGATTCAATACACTTACTTCTCTCTCCCCTCTAGCTCTCTCCCTAGAGACAAACATTTTATTTATCCTCTTTTTATAGATAGAAAGAGAGAGATTAGGGTTACCATTCACACAAATACCTCACTCCTTGATGCACAAGATGATGGCATTCAAGAAGGACAAAGATTAAATTTCATTTTCATTATCCTTTCGTTAAACGTGCATAAAGTGGATTCTTTCCTACACATAGTAAACTTATATACAACAAGGGCATATAACATGATCAAGACATACATTTGAGGTTCTTTCTCATATTCATACAAATATCATGATAGTAGAGAGAGATACACAATTTGAGTATTTTCTTCCCTAACATCATAATCATACATTTAAATTATGATTTAACTATTTCACAACTCAAAGGAAACATTTAAAATAAAGATTCTTTATAAACAAGGGTGAGAATGCATAACTCACTCAACCATGTTTTGAATTTAATATATATACTCAAATAACCAATACATTTAAGAGTGTGCATGTGTGCATGCAATATTATAAGAGGTGACATCATATGGTCTTCTGTGTGTTAAGAAATAAATGCATGTATCCTATCAACTTACCACAATCCCCTATCTCAATATGTAGAATCAACTTACAATTGTTAGAAATATATGAACACAAAAGAGCCAAAACATACAAGACTCAAACACACAAAGTAAGACAATTACAACAAACAATAAAATTCACAAAATAATATAAAAATGCTAGTCTACCACACTACACACTCTTAAATGCCTCATACCACAACAAGATAATAAACTTATTTGCATGATAATTAAATCAAATAAAATTATTCTATGTACTCACAAACATTATTATTTGATCTAATTTAAATTAATTAACTTATCTTCTTTGATCAACATCATCCACACAATTGGATTATATGTTGATGTACTTCAATACAAAGACTTGTTTCACCTTCCCCATTTCCTATCACACAAAACATCTCACCAAAAAAAAACCTTATTAGCATTGTTAGATAACCATGATAAATCCATAATTTATATTTAAATAAATAACCATGTCAAATAATCACTTGTTCATTGGACAAACACATTAAGAAATGAAGAATCTCCAAAGTCTCATGTCATACAATTTATCCAATTACAATAAAAATTCATAAATATTATTAGAATAATTGTATTCAAAAGGGTCAGGACTGAGAGATGTTACTAGCGTATTTGAATTATTTAAACTAATTAATAAGGAAATTCAAGAATA
>VDFB02352939.1:0-27647 GCA_007258455.2 Sequoia sempervirens
ATCCTAACCCCACCCCTAATCTCTACCCTAACCCTACCCAAACCCCATCCCCTAACTCTACCCCCCAAATCCTAACCCCACCCCTAATCTCTACCCTAACCCTACCCAAACCCCATCCCCTAACTCTACCCCCTAAATTTTACCTACTCCCTAACCTACCCCCTAATCCTAACCCTACCCCTAACCCTACCCCCTACCTCCTACCCCCCTCCCCTAGCCTCCCCCTCTCCCCTTCCTTCCTGGCCTCCCCGTGGCAGCTCCGCCAGTGGCTGACTCGCCCAGCGGGTGGCCGGCTCCGCTCTGCTTGGCGGCAGCCGTGGCCCGTGAGCGGCTCCGCCTGCCCTTGAGCAGCCCGGCGCCACATGGCCCGGCGGCCGGCCCCGCCAGCCCGTGGCGCCCGGCGGCTCGCCCAGCGGGCTTGGCCGGCGGCAGGCGGCGGCTCCGCCTGCGCCAGCCGGCCAGCCTGCTTGTGGCCAGCTGTCGCCCGTGAGCCCGGCCGGCTCCGCCACTTGAGCCGGCGGCCTACTTGTAGCGGCGGCTCCGCCCCAGCCCCGCTTTTCTCCCATAATTTCTCGCTCAATTTGGATTTTTTTTTCCAAACTGATTTCGACCCAGATCGTCATTTTCCTCCGCGAACAAAACCCATGTCTTCGATTTTTCAAAATCGATTTTTGATTTTTACCCCGACACTTCCGGAGGCCATAACTTTTGACTCGGGTGTCCGTTTGAGCTGAAATTTGACGGGTGGTTGCGTTTTGAGCTAACGAGTGGATTCCCAACTAGTTTTATAAAAATTGGTTGGTCTCCGTTTTGACCCATTTTTAGGGCCTCAAAGTTTCATCTTGACCCCTAAAATCCCAATTTAGTGTTTTTTGAAAAACAAAATTTGCTCATAACTCAATGTGCATATCTCGAATCTGGGATTTTATTTGGCAATTCATCCTATCTCCCCAATGGGTATTTCTGAAAAAAAATTGGGACCCTCAAACATACGACCATGAAGTTTCCTAAAATGGCAAAATTTGACAATTTTTGAAAATTGCCAAATCGGGAAAAATCTGCTTGTCAACACCTTACATCCCTTAAAGCCCCGGAACTCGGTGTAGAATCAATTCAATCATATCCTTCCATCATTCTAGTCTTCGATCCAATCCTCATCTGAGCTTTAATCTTATCCCAATCTGAGCTTATCCAAACCCCTAATCTGGGCTTTCATCCATCTGCAACAAAGTCTTAAGATCCTTCCCTCCATCTTCTTCAATGTTGTCCCATTCATCCATTCTAATAAATCCATTCACTCATTCCATGTAACCATTCATCTGCTTCGAACTTTCATCTATCATCTCAAACATTCATCAAACCTCCTATCCTTTCACACTCTCATTCCATACTCTTGATCAATCATTTACTCATTCTGAGTAATCTTCCACTTGTTCCAAGCATCAGTCATCTATCCATTTGGCCACCTCTTCCTCAGCCAAACCCTTATCCCTCTATCCAATCCACCCAATCCTTTTTCCTCCCCCATCCCTATCCTATATCTTTATCCAATCTTCCATCTTTATCCTCATCCCATCTCCTAATCCCTTGTCATTAGTATCTAGCTATAGGCTTTCCCCCATGCAATCCACTGTCATCCATCTTATCGTCATCACTTCTGCTTCTTTTGCACATCTTTTCTATCTCATCATTCATCATTTCACCATTCATCTATATGGCATGTCATTTGCCCACTTCATCTTTGATGATTTGGCTAACTATCCCATCCCTGAGCTTTCTATAGTCACTATCGTCCAACATCATCTATCTTATCACTTCATCATTCATCTATCTTGTCCCATCGTGTCGGTCCAATCATTTTATCCCCTTATCTAGGGTCATCTCATCCTCTTTCATCCATCATTTGTTGTCGGTCTTTAGTCGAACTACGTGGCCCCTGCGCTTTCACGTAGGCAAGATCGATCATTTGATCCGCCCCCGGGGTTCCATCATCAGTCTTCAACTCTTGTTCCTATTGTCTGTCCCGTCTTTACCATCCATCAAGGTCTCCATCTTGGTCAGTCGTCCACCTTTCACTGAACTACGAGGGCTCTGCGCTTTCACGTAGGCAAGGCTAATCTTTGATCGGCCCCCGAGCCCCTAGGTCTTTAGGTTTTGTCAGTCCCATGTCTTGTCTCCTTGTGTCGTGTCATCAAGCTATGCCCTTATCTAGCCAGTTCTTCACAAATGAGATCCACTTGTATCATGAAATCCAATCAATTTTTGAACATCCTGCGTCATAACGATCTTTTAGTTTCGTATCCATCATCTTTGGTCTCAACAGGATGCATCCTTCCTAACAGACCTCATCAATCCCATCCATCTCCTTGATCCTATGGCAATGGACGTTTGAAATTGATTGTGATCTTTTGATGCTTTTGGCTTTTGTTTATCATTTGAGCTCCCTATCATCACTTGTCAAGACCGCCATAATCCATCATATTATGGTGTGTTTTGATTGGTCAACATAGGGACATATCTTGATCTTTTTATGTCTATTTGTGTCTTCTTGGTTGTCCCACGTAGTACCCACCAAGATCCCTGAGGTCTTGTGTTATGCTGGGGCATCCTTTTGTGCTTGTGGTTATCTCAATACCTGGCCCGACCAAGATCTTTCTGACCTTGGGGTGTTGGGATAGCCTTCTTGTCTGTTATGTTTATTTGATGCATTAGACACAATTACGCCTTGGTTCTTCATACCCTGGTGTCTTGTGTTTGATGCTATAGCAAAAACCAGTGCTCCAAAGATGATAAATTGCATTTAGAATTGCATCTCATTCTCCATTCTATCGTCTTGCATGTATCCCCCCATCCATTCATCATTCATCCTTCATCCTTATCTCTATCCAATCTCCATCCATTCCACTTAGCCTGAATCACCTAATCATATCCTTGGTCTTGTCCCCAGTCTCGTTACTATCCTTGACCCCCCATCATCATCATCATCCATTATTATCATTCCCTATCCCTTCGGTGTTGTTTTGGGATGTATCCTTCCCTCATCAACAACACTTTCATCATCATCGGGAGGTATTCCTCCCTATCCTTTTGTGGTGTTTTGGGATGTATCCTTCCCTCATCAATACCACTCAGTGGGATGTATCCTTCCCTATCCTCATGTTGTTTCGGGATCCTTCAATCCTTCATTGACAACACTCCATCCATCATCAACCCATTTTGGCTTGTATCTTGACTGGGGCAACATCATCTTTTGTCCTCAAATCCATTTGTGCTTCACCCATTTCCATATCACTTACTCTCTTCCCCATCACCTTGCATCATCTCCCCTTGCATCACATCATCTATTTCGAGAGCACACACGTGTTCTCTTCAACCCGCATGTCCTCTCGAGGGGGCATCCTTCATCCCTAATTTTCATCATTTTCTTCATCTTCCTTCCTAGTCACTTCTTTGAATGACTGGGGCATCTTTTCCAATCCAACCATCTTCTTCTAGGTTCTATATTTTAATATTCTTTGAAATGATGCTACTTCGTAACACCATCTCAAAGAGGGGCAAAATGTAGACATCCAAATTCGGACACTTAATTTATCCAAATTTATCACCTTTCGTCTAAACATCCTCTTTAATTAAGTAATATTAGTATTATTTAATTAATATATTTAATTCTGCCAAATCCCTAAGGTATTTAATTAATAATTAAATACCTTACCCTCCTTAATCCTCTTTTCATCAAATAAATTAAATAAATATTACATTTATTTAATTCCTCACATGTCATTTTCATCTAATCCTAATCCATTTCTTAATCTTTTCATTAAGGATGTGCACATGCCTAATCCTTGATTAGGATGTGTCACATCCTCCAACTTTTGCAAGTTGGCTTTTAATCCTAATTAGCCCCTAATTATCCTCTAATTATAAATTAATTAAGCCTAATCATTCTCCAAGGAATTTTTAATTCCTTTTTATTTGTCCTAGATTCCCCTCCTTTATATGTGAATTTTTAATTCACATTCCATCCTTCCAAGGCTTCTAGAACCTTGGACTTGTCACAATCACCACATGTGACCAACCTTGGACTTGTCACAATCTTCACATGTGACCAAGTCCCACCTTTTGGAGCCCACCTTTTATCCTCTAGATCATCTTGTGAATGTGAATTTTTAATTCACATTTATCCTCCCAACCACCTTTCCTTTTCCCATGTAGATTTTTGAGGAATTCTAAAATTCCTCAAAAGTCCCTTTCACTCCCACTTGGGGACAAGAAACCCCTTTTTGTGGAAATCCTCTCATCCCCCAAGGTGCATGTCCTTTTCCACCTCATGTACCTTTTTGACAACTCATCACCACCTCATATCCTCTTGTCCACTTCACCTCCACATGTCAAGATGTGAGGGCTTGTGGGTTCTCAACCCACCATAGCCCTTCATCTTGGCCTTGTTGGATCAATCTTGACCCTTGAATTCTCTAGAGAATTCAAATTCCTCTATAAATACCCCCTCCTCAAGGGCATTTCCACAACACTTTAGATTTGAGCACCCTTATGCTGTTATTTTGCAACACTTTTCACTTCCATACCTACATGCTGTCCATTTGAATCCTCAAGCATTTGCAATCAATTAATCATCTTTGCTAGTCATCTTGCCTATAGAATCTTGCATTTTAGTCATTCAATCTACCATCTAAGGAGCACACAAGCTATTCAAATCGAAGGCTAATCAAGGAGAAACCAACAACAAGGAAGGTGATATTGTCCTATTTTGTTTATCTATTTCCTTTCTTATTCTAACTCTCTTTTGGCTAATCTTGAGGTGTCCTTGGTGTTTTGTCTTTCATGTTTCTTAGTTAGATTCACACATTTAGAGTAGCATAAAATATCAAGGTATACAATTATAATAAATATGCAAACCATAACTCAAGAATTACATGAAGAAACCATTTAAAGGCAAAACTCCATACCCAAAGAGATCCAAGACTTGTATTAATCCTTTAAATGAGTTACATCAATACAGCTTCTTCCTCTAAATCACTATAACACTTCATGGCTTCAACAACTTGCAACTTAACTTGTTTTTCCTTCAACTCAAGCACTAAGTATATAGGCATGAGAGAAAACACAAATCAAGAATGGTGGTTTGCATAAATCATAAAGAAAAGAAACTTCCTCTTCCAACTTGTGATTTTATCCATTTTTTAGTAATGTGCACATGCAACTAAAAAGTTTGTTTTATTTTTTCCAAGTTCACATTTAACTTCCCCTTTTTCATGCTCTTTCTAATTTGACAATTAAAAACACTTCGCAAGTTGGCATAGTTGAATTTAGAAACTTTCATGACAACTAAAAGATAATTACAAATTTCCAATTAATAATTAAAAGACAAAACAAGGTTGCGACATTTTCTCAACATTCTCCCACTTGTCGAACACCTTACAAAACACATAAAGTGAAATTGAATAGATCAAGCTCTCCATACATCATGATAACCATCTTCTAACTAAATATCCTCCATTCCCCCAACACAATCAAAGAACTCAACACCATGAGCTCCCAAAAGGTAATGTACAACCACAATCTCCAAACCAAGAAGATATAAATGTCACGCATCTTTTGTCAATAAAACCAAATATGTCATAACTATCACTACAATATGAAGGTGGAATCCAAGAGCTCCTTATGATACCAACAACGATTGAAAAATACCATCCATTTTCTAATCAAATATTATCCATTGCTTACTACACACTATAACAACAACAACTTTGAACCAAAGTATTGAAACAAGGAGGATAAAACATATTATTTAATTGCATAAAGCTCCAACTAAAAGTAATACCAAGTTACACATGGCATCATGTCCGATATCATTGCTAACACTCTACTAAAAGTGAACAAAGCATCTCGTGCACCATAAACTATTGTTATAGATTCAAATGAATAACTCTATCAAGTACTCCCAATAACCATCTCTCTTTGCAATAAGCATACCAATGTAATAATGGTGACCAAGAATAAGGCCTACCAAATAGAGTCCACATCAAACAATTTTACAGGATCTACACGTTTCCAACATCTCAAAGGAGAAATACATAATTAGTGCCCCAATCTCAAATAACTAAAAAATTAGATTCAACCCCACATTAGTATCATGCAAAACATAGATAATCAGATATAACATGTGGAATTCCAAAACTCAAACACCAAAATCAACCCTAGATCTGATTTTCTAAATAAGCCCACATAGGAGTAACCATATATCAATAAGAACCCTCCAATCAGCCATGCAAACCTATAACTATCTTCATCCAAAACACCCTAAATATAGTCTCATCACAGATCTACATATAACATATATTATTTACATGTAAAACATGCAAAACCGTCTTTGTAAATTTGAATATCCATTTAAACATTCAGATATTCACATCAAACATGTCATCTAAATAAAATAATGAAATAAGTACAAATCTACAAACCCATAGCTAAAATCAAGAGTAAATTGCAACCCGATAAGAAAAACCAAGTTGTCCAGGAGCTTACAACTTATGAAGCATATCAGATCTACAACTCACAAAGAGGTTAGTGGCTTATCTTCCAGTGCTTTCATGTATCCAAGGGCTAAAACCATGAAGCCAACATAAGCACTCCATTATGTCGTCCAAATCGAGAGTGTTTATCCATGTGTTTGGGATGTCTCTACCCATCCAATATGAACACATTCTCACTACACATGACCACAAGGTAAAGGAACAAAACCACCAAACAAGAAGATATACACATATTATCAAATAAGAGTTCCAGATCAATAAAAAAACATGATCAACTCTAAAATACTCCATCTTTAACTTCCAAAGCTCATATCTAGTATCATTGAACTTTTCAATGTCCAACCAAGATGAGCTATCCATGATCTCTTATCACACTGAATCTAAAACTACAAGAAAAAACAACACACTCCCACTACAACAAAAAACCCAATCAAATACTCCAAGAAAGATGTCCCCTTCTCTAATCAAGCCAACTTGACTCTGATACCAAATTTGTTGAAAAACAGGATAAATCTTTACAATGAAAGTTTTAGATAATTTTATGCATCCAAATAAACAAATAATAATAAATCATAGATGAAATTAGATTGCAATAAATATGTAAACATAACTCAAGAATTATGTGGAGAAATGCTTAAGGGAAAAACTCCACACCCAAAGAGACCAAGACTTGTATTAATCCTTCAAATGAGTTACATGAATACAACTTCTCCCTTTGAATCACTGCAACACTTCATAGCTTCAACAACTTGCAACTTAACTTGTTTTTCCTTCAACTCAAGCACTAAATATATAGGCATGTGAGAGAAAACACAAATCAAGAATCATTTCTAAAACCATTTAGGCATAAATCACAAAGAAAAGAAACTTCCTTTTCCAACTTGTGATTTTATCCATTTTTTAGTAATGTACACATGCAACTAAAAAATCTATTTTATCTTTTTCCAAGTTCACATTTAACTTCACCTTTTTCATGCTCTTTTTAATTTTGACAATTAAAAACACTTTGCAAGTTGTCATAGTTGCATTTAGTAGTTTTCATGACAACTAAATGATAATTACACATTTCCAATTAATAATTAAAAACAAAGCAAGGTTGAGACATTTTTGCAACAATCTTCCCCATTCTCCATTATGCTACCATCACCTTATTAGAAGTCATCTATTGATATTGGGGGGAGGATTACACCTTCCTCATTTCATCTTGTGCTTAAATTATGTTCCTAAAGCTACATTTACCATATTGGATGCATCATGCATTCCCATATCTTGTCATTTATTCGTACATACCTTACCATGTTCTAAGTCACATTGGGAAACCATATCTCCCCATACCACTCACACTCGCCTCTAGGGAATTTTTCACTTCACCATTTTCCCATATTAGGGGTAATCATATACCTTCATGTATATCTATTTTCCTATACTTTCATGCCTACCCTACTATATGCCATATTTCTTGTTGCATGGTGTATTCATAACACTCATTACTTCACTTGATTTATGTGAGCTATGCCTAGCTTATTTTTTATATTTCATGAATTTTTTCTATCTCCTCCAATTTCTTGTATTTGATGGATGCAAAAAATTAAATATGAGGCATCTCTTATTCCACTTTGAGAAAAATATTGCACATTGCACAACTTCTATTATTTTGCAAATTCCTATGGAGTGCATAGGTTGAGGATGAACATGTGAAGATATCCTTTTTGGTTTTATTACTTTACATGAGCCTTAGTATCATTTTTATGATTGAGTGTTTATTTTCATGTATATTTTTGACTACCCATACTTTGAGATGTATGTTCATGTTAGAATTCACATGCACCTCAAAATTAGAGGCAAAATGTAAATAGTGATATTTGCATACCCATGCTACTTCTCATTTAGTTTTAGGCCCATTTTGACAAAATGTCTTAATACAATTACATAGTGACATGTGAAACACCTTTATACTAAGTTTTATCCGTTCCTCAATCCCTCTTCATACTCACTTACATATGTTCTCATGCACCCATCCTTATACATATCCTATATACACTTATTCTTGTTCATTCATATTGTTTATTATCCTTGATTCCCAGATTCCACATTCCCTATCTTGGGTCATTTCTACGACATGTGAGATCAATCTTGCATGATGTAAACTTGACCCAAAAATAATTTTTTAAAATTTAAATTATTGACTTCCATCCTTATTGATATCCATTGAGATCCAACTCAATGCAGAGCTATATGACAATTTGTTATGTCTTGGTATTTAGAGACATTCGTTTAAAGATTAAAATAGATCCTTGAATCATTCAAAATCCTAAAGCAAACAAGAGAGTAAATTCAAAGGAATGCTTTATTTAGAGCACTAAAAACAAAAAAAAATTACATCAAAATTGACATCTAAAACACTTGTATGATTGATTACTTCTCATTTTAGAATACTAAAAAAAATAAGAAAATTACATCAAAATTGACATCTAAAACACTTGCATGATTGACTACTTGTCACCAATCTTTGTAAGTTGGTCTAATCTTAAGGCTTTAAAATCTATTGATCTCCCCAAAATATTTTTAAATACCACCATTCTTTAATTATCAACTAAAAATAAATAATCTAAGAAATCAAAGAACAAAAATCTACATTATACTATATCACAACTCCACAATCAACCTAAAATTAGTTTTAATTCTACACAAAATCATATATAACAAACATATCCCAAATTTTTATTATTATTATAATAGAACAAATAAAATCTACACATTATTGAATATATTAAAAAGTTGAGCAATCCTATCTTTATACATTTAATTTCCTAAAATAAAATTAATTTACAAACATATATCACACCCAAATGTCATTCACTTTAAGTCAATTTATAACACTCTTTAAGAAAACAATTTTCTTTATTTCTTTCCTTAAAAATTGTCTCCGCTTTATTAGGATGAAAGCTCCCGCACCTTACGCATATTTGAACACGTGTCCATGTCATGAGATTCCCTGATTTAGCACGTGAAAATCGCGATAAACATTTGGCTGGAGAATCATGTAAACCGTAATTTTAAGTAAACTCATTAAGCATATTATTCGCTTATGTTAGTGTTAGTATTAAGAAAAAATTCCTTAGTACGGTAAATGGATAAAGTGCAGATGTTTGAAGAGAAATAAAACGACCTTTTAAATTTTATTTTATTTTTGGAAATAACTTTGATTATATATATATATATTCTTTAATAAGTAGATTATGACATAATGAGTAAGTATATATCTATTTTTTTTGGTAAGTAGTTATGAGGAGGGGATCCTATCAATCAAAGTTATCCAAGGTTCAAACTTGGTTTGATTGCACCTCTGAAGGTTTAAATCTTGGTGGATAGTATAATCAAGAAATGTACCATCATCATTACTAATTGTGCTCAACGAATTGAGTTACAACCCTTTGACACCATTTAAATATTTAAAGTGTGTTAGATAAGTAAATAAATTGTAATCTAATTATTGTAATAAATATCATAATTAATTTAGAAAAAATAAGTTTGGATAAGCATTGTAATGAATGTGAAAAATAATAAGGGGATAAATGTTCCTAATTTTATGTGTGAGTGATTTTTTGGTGTGATTTGCATTTTCTAATTTGACTTGAGAATCTATTATCAAATAATATATTAGTGAAGCTCTAATAAACTGGGACATGAATTGGACTTTATTAAGGGTTAGAACTATCCAACAACTCTGATATTTAGATTCATAGCTTTAAACTTTTGCATGGCTCTGATCTTGAAAGTTATGACCCTAATCTTAAAATTTGCAATCCTAATCATAAAAGTCACAACTCTTAATTGTGTTCTTGCACTTTAGAAACATGTTTTCCTATGTATAAATAGATTGGGTGGTTTTTAGAAGCATCAATAGGACCTACTTTCAAGTGGAGGAACCTGCAAACTATCTTGATTGTAATTAGACACTTATATATCAATTCAATGGTGTTTAAACATAATTGAAGATATACCACACAAAATACAAATGCCTATATATCTCCTTATGTATATAGATCTCAATGTAACACTCTTTATGATCAAATGATATTCTTATGAATTGTTAATTACATGTCTATGATGGTCTAAGGCTTTTTCCTTTTATTCAACATTGAATATTTCACATGTGAGTTGATGAGTAAACCCTAGTTAGGATAAAGTTAGCTAGATTTTAGTATTAAATTTGAATTTGGAAAATAGTGGTCAACATCATCCTAGCAATCTTAATCTAGGATCAAGGTCACCCAAGCAATTGTGACCTAGGAGTGAGAATAACAAGGACAATAACTAGGTTTAGACTAGTAGGGAATATGGACTTAGGTTCATTTTAGGTTCAAGTTAAATATAAATTCTTTCACAAAAACATGCATATTGAGCACTAGACTGTTGCATCAAGGGCAAGTCAAAGTGAGTCCAAAATGAGTGGGATTTCTTTTAGGGATGTACTTTTCACCTCCACATTTTCCCCACTTTGGCTTGCATGTGAACTACCATGAATCACAAATATCAAAGTAAACAAGTACTTAACATGAAAGTAAATGACAAGAACACTCATAATGGATATAAATATAGATGATATTTTGTTTGCTTTCCATGTGATGTTAGTTCCATCTTCATACCTACATGAATCAAATCCCATTAGTAACATCTACTGAAAAACTAAAATGAACATAAATAATAACTACATAGCAATGACAACAAATCATATGTAGATATAAAAGAGGTGTAGGAATCAAAAGTAATCACTACAACCTAAAAAAATTAGAGTGAGAGATAGGTGTAAGGTTCTTGATGAACTATTGCAACTAGTAAAATAGGTGGCATAGGAACCTAATGGAAGAGAATCTAGGTCCATGACCAATTATTTGTCACCAAAAACAAAAGTAGGTATGGTTATGTTTTAGTTTTCAATTATTGTTACATGTTGCCAAGTCATCTACACACATTCTCTAAGGTCAAAAACCCATTTGTAACTATGTTACAAAGTAATTATAGGTTGTGTATAGGCGTTGATTTTTGGTGTAAAATGGTTTAAAATATCTCCAAGTTTATTTTCCCAACTACATGTCTTTGGGGTAGCATTCTTCTCTAGAATCATTATTGATTATTTTGTTGCTTTCAACAATCGAGAGACATTTGAGGGCTAAAATTTGAATGGTGGTAGCTTGCTTTTCATGGATAACTAAATATTTTTGTCTTGGTTGAGTTTTCCATTTTCTTGATGTTGTGATAGTTAGATTTATTTTCTTTTGTGTAGTTATTAAGTTTCGTTCTTGCTAGCTATATTAATCTCTTTATTGAGCATGCTTTATTCCTTTCTTAACTTGGTAGCATTAGATCATTAGTTCATTTTATCTAAGCCAATGTTTTTTACCCTAACTATGACAATTCTCCTTTTTGCATCATTAGCAATTATTCATGTTTTCTTTGGGAAACATTTTCTTGGGTGCAATCTATTGATTTGGAGAGTAGTATCACTTCCTTTATGAGTGTCGATGGCCATCTCAACTTCTCCAAGTAGCAACAATTTAATTTCTTAGTAGGTTATAATTGTATTAATTATGGGGTGACATGATTTATAGATCTAGATTATAGTGACCATCCATCTTCCATCAAGGATCCTTATTGAGCAAGAAAAATGTTTATTTTAAACAAATTACAAACTAGAAGGGCGCTTGTTGATCCTCTAGGTAGAAAAAGAGAATGATTTTCTTGGGATACAAGTTCACGAGGAAGATAATAGTGGGGCTCTAGGAGAAAAACCAATTTTTTTCAATGAGATATGGAGTTGGTTCTCCATTGAAAGAAAGGAGAGTTGAGCTAAGAAGCTAACTATACATGTGTAATTTTAGGCTCCTATAAAAATGTTGTAAGCCTATTATAGATAGTTAAATAAATTTAATACAAGTAAGTTGATTGCTTCCATTGTTCATAATCATGTGTTGTTGAGTATTAGGATGCTATGCTAGGCCTTCCTTAATTGAACCCTTGGCATAGACTGCATCAAGTGGTATAAGAGCAAGTTTTTTTCTTGTCAAGTTGACTTGAGGACTCTATATATTTGTTGCAAGTGTGTCAAAAATTATTGTAACTACATGGAGCTATGAGAAGGAAATACACAGTGTTACTAGAGAATATTTTTTCTTGTTGAGATGTGTGTTGTGAGCCTCCAATGAGTTTGTTCTAAGTGTGAGGAATTCCTACAGTCATAGAGAGTAATGAGGGTAAATTTTGTTAGAGAGAGTGTGCCTTATACAAGAATGTGTTTTAGCATCTTTCAATAAAGAGAGTGTTGGATAGAAGGTGAAAGAATGTACCCCATTAAGTGGAAAGTGGGTAGAGAGGTTTTGACAGTCTACACATTCTAGTGACATTCTTCAATAGAGAGAATGCACAAGTGGTTTGTAGGGAAAACTAATTGTGGGTTATAGTATGAGTAAGAGACCATTGTCTCGAGTTGTGTGTACTTAGGATTGTGGGAGTGTGAGATGGTGAGGAGAAGATGTTTTCTAAAAAGAGGAGTGGATTGGACTTGAGGAGGGATACAATGTATTCATTCATGGAGAGGAGAGAAAAGGTTGTGGAGAAAAGAAGTTGTGTTAAAATTGAGAGTATTTATTTAGAAACATCTAATTATTTAGATGTATTGAATGAACGCATAGCTAAAATAAAGAATAGAAGAGAAGAGGAAAAGGACATGGGTAAATTGGATAAACCCATTTTTTCTAGTATTCTTTTATTTACAAGCATTAAGGAAGATAAAGAACATGAAGAGGAGAATGAGGTTGTAATAGAAGAGAATAATATAGTAGCAACAATGGTATGTCCTTTGGAGTGCACAGAGGTATCAATCGGTGTTGTGTAATAAAATGTACAAGAAGAGAATACAAAGGTATTAGGCATAAACATTATGGTATGGAACCTAAGCTGTTCGAAAAGGAGATGGTTGTGTATATTTTTATGCACAAAAATGTAATATGAAGGATATTGTGCTTAATGATAGAAAATTAAACCTAGAAAAGAATCATAATGTATAACAATTATATCAATATGAGAATATTGACATGTAGGATATAGAATATGAGTCTATAGAATGAGTGATGAGTGGAGAGAGAAGATACTTAAATGTTGGAGGATGGACAATAGTGGGTCAAATTCCACAAGAGAAATGAAGGAATGAAGAAGCATTTGGTGAAAGTGGACATGTAGTGGTGGGTAAAAACCACAAGATGGGAAGGAAAGAGAAGCATTTGGAGAAGATTTAGCTATGGTGTAAGGAGTTTCATAATTAAAAATAGAGTTAAATGGATCATTTTTGTAGAGGAAGATAAGATTTCTCCCAACTAAATGTAATAAGAGGTGAAGGAAGCAGTATAATAATATACTTATTATTATTAATCGAATGTGTTGATGAGTGTAGGAATTCTAAAAGGGTGGTTCAACCCATCAAATCTACCTTGTGATAGTTTTGCTAAAAAAAATTATTATCGGGCATGTATGATACAAGAGCATCTAAGTCCATAAAAAATATTGTGTCACTAGAATCTAGTAGTGGGTTATGTTTTAAGCTTTCTTTTCCTAGCGGCTAAACCATGAGGAATTTGAAGATGATGCAAACTAGAGTTTCATGAAATTTTTTCTGTAGATTCTAAATTTTTTTTTTCAAAATTTTTGGAATCACATTGCACTTCTTTTTCCATCTCCTCGAAATCTAGTTTTTTTTCAGAAACAACATTTTTAAAAAGTGACGCTCACCGTATAACGCATAACGTTTTTTCCATGAAGGATAAAATTCTAATTCTTTTGAATTTATATTCGTAACTCTTATATCTAGTGCTTCCACTTGGTTAGATAGTTTTTTATTGAATATTTTTTCTTTAATCAAGTTTTGAATTCAAACCAATTATAATTCAGACATAGCGCAACCGTATAACACGTAACTTTTTTTGTATGTATCGAAATTACATTTTTTTTTCTTTGTTGGATCTAGAACTTTAGTATCTGGTGCACTAATATTTTTTTTTAATAATCTGTTATTTTTCCACATGTGCAGAACAAAGAGCTTGATTTTCGGTGAAAAACCTACATTCACGAGAAATAAAAAAAAATATAATAATTAAAATTAAATTTATTTAAAATTATACTTTTGGGAAGCTTATAATAAGGACTACATACTTGAAAAAAATAAATTTTAAATGAATTCATTTGATCCCCCAAAAGGTAAATCAAAAGTGGTTTTTTATCAGCATTTTGATAGGTGTAAAGGAGACTCTGTTATAGGTATGGTTTAAAACTAGCGGGGTTCCATCTAAGGGGGTTTGATTTAAGGTATTTTGATCAAAACCTCTTCAATTGGAAATCTTTAAATGGAACCTTTTAAGGCTTGAATCATTATATTTTCTAAAAATATGTGATTTCAGCAAAAATCAGTTCCTCCCAGAAATTGTAAACCAGCTTTGTGGGATCACTAGGTTTAGGTTGTTGGAACTTAGGAGGTAAATATCCAAGCATGCTTTCTTATAAGGTTGCTATAGGATAACTATATATTTTTATGAGCATAAAAATGGTGGTATAGGTTGCTTATACTTCATCTATATGAATTCTCTAAGGCCACAAACTTATATGTAACTTTGTTATAGGTCAATTATAGGTTATCTACAAGGTGTTAGAGGTGCTAAGTTTTAGTGTAAACTATTTAAAATCTCTTGAAGATTTCTTTCCTAACTCCCTATAGGTATTTAGGGTAGAATCCAACTTAAATATTATTATTGAGATGATTTTATTGATCTTAGTAACTATAACTCATTTGGGGTCTAAAGGTTGTGGTTCAACAACTTTCTTTTCATAGGAAAGTAAATATTTTACCTTAGATAAGTTTGACCTTTTGTTAGCTCAATGATAGTTGAAATTATTTTCTTTGCTAGAGTCATTATGTTTTCTTCTTGGTGGCCAATTTAATCTATTTATCGGTTGTGCTTTATCCCTTTCCTAGCTTGACAACTTTAGGTCATCAAGTCTTTTATTTTCCAAGTATGCATTCTTAATTTCTCCTAATTAAGGCTCTTCACCTTCTTTGTGTCATTAGTAATGGTTCCTATTTCCTTTGGGTTGTATTTTTTTCATTATAATCTTAATGTTACCTATTTATGTTTTTGAAGAGGAGTCATATGCAAAAATTAATTAAATTTGAAGAATCCTAGATTAAGGTATATTAGAAATGGCGGTTCTACACATTACCAATAGACCTACACATTATCCTAGGTGATACACTAAATTATAAGGTCAATAGTAAAATCATTTACTTTATGTTATAGATTTATTTAAGGAATTGTTCCTTATGATGGGGAATATTCAAATATGGTTGAATACAATAGAATAGGATAGAAAAAGAGTTATTATGAACCCTAGAATTGATGAAAGTGATGATGAAAAAGATAATGGACTAGTTGAATGTTCATAAAATATAGGATGAAGATTGAGATGAAATAATGTTGAAGGATATCTCCAAAATTAGTAAGAAAAATACAGTTAATTTTCTAAATTATTCTAGTAGTTTGAATCTAGAAGAGTTGACTGACTGGATTGTTGATCTTAAAGAATATTTAGAGTATGATGAAACTACCAACCTTGATAGAGTAAAGTGTAATAAATAAATAAATAAATAGGAGAGGTAAGTCTCATATACAAAAATGGGATAGGATGGAATATAAGTTTAAATCCAATTTTTCATACAATTTATCAATTAGATTTATTAAAAAGGTTGCAAAAGCTGAGACAAAAATATTCTAAGTGTGAAATATTATAGTAACGAATATAATAAGTTGATAATTAGAGTAGGTCGACATGAGGATAATTAAGGGAATGTAATTATATATCAATGGTTGAGAGGAAACATTCAAGAAGAACTAAGAATGCTAATTGCTCAATCTATTAATGAAACATATCGATTTACCCTAAATTACAAATAAAATTTAAATTGAAAATTTCACAATAGATAGAACAAGAGAGGGAGAAGTCAAAGCGGTGGTAGTAGATCTTACAATGATGACACAAAAGAAAAAAAAATCAATGGAAGTTATATGTGATGGAATTGATTCTCAAAGAGGCCAAGAAATATATGGCAACAAAAGTGGATGATCATTTGAGGAACTATTTTTAAGTGTGGAGGTGAAGGACACCAAGTATTTGAATGTACTCAAGAATTTGAAAGTAGTATATGATAGAATATTTGAAAGGGCCACAAGGAAAATACATATTGTTGAAGAAGTACCTTCCAATAGTGAATAAGTAAGTTTGTTGAAAAGGAATGAGTCATTATTAAGAAAAATAAATCTGGTGAAAACTACAAGAGATTTAAATGGAACTATATGTAAATATGGAGATAAATTTTGTAAGGTGATTATTGATAGTGGTAGTCTTGATAACCTGCAAGCAAAATGGTAGATAAGTTAACTTTGAAAAGGTAAAGTATCCTAGTTATAAAAAGATCATAAATTTTTGTTTATTGAATAATATCCTATGAAATTAAAGAGTAGAGTTTGTAAAATGAATTTTTTTGTCACATAATGCCTATGGATGTATGTCATATTATTTTGGGTAGATCATAATAGTTTGATAGAAGAACTATATAGAATTTTAGAGAAAACACTTATAGCTTGGTAAAATATTGAGTAAGAAATGTGTTTTTACCGTTGAAAGAGGAAGATGAGAGAGTGAGCATCTTTGTGATAATATTACTAGTTAATGGTAAGTAGTTTCTGAAGTATATCAAGGATACATTTTATTTTTTTATTCTTCCTAAGTTTCTACAAGTAGAGGGCACCAAAAATGTAGATAATGGGAATGCATAGTTCATCCAAAAATTATTAAATTATTGATATAATACATTGATATTATTTTTTACAACCTACTTGAAGCATTATAATTTGTGAGAAGTATAAGTCATCAGATGGATCCAATTCTTAGACCAAGTCTACCTAATAAGTTAGCTCATAAAATGACACTAGTTGAAAGTGAATAATTGATGAGAAAGTAGAAAAGTTGTTGAAAAAAGGATTGAAAAGAGAAAGTTTAAGTCCACATGTAGTACCAACAATATTAGCGCTAAAGAAAAGAGAAGAATTGAGAATGTGTACACAAACTCAAGTGTAATAAACAAAGAATACTATAAACAATTAATATGTTGTGTGAACATATGAATAATGTGCCCTAGTATCATCTAGTTGATCATTTGATGTGGTTTGGAACTATCTTGAGGGGTACAAAGACCTATTGAGAAAAATTTCATGACGAATTAATTGGCATGCTTCATCAGATTAGTTCCCCTACAAATTTCTTCATTTTGAGTGCAATTGATATATTGGTTTGATCTACATGTGTTAATGTTAAGAACACCGAAAAATTCATGAGAAACAAAAATTTGGTAAAAATATAATATCACTGATTATCATCATATATTGACAAAATACATGCATTTGGGACATAGACTTTTTGGAAGGAGATATTACACAAAGAAATTAAAGTAAAAGATCGGTGGACTAGGTATAAATGATAATACATGTTCATTGCATATGTTTGGATTCATCTAGTTAGATGGATCATGAAATATGGACAACCTTGATTGAACAAATAATTATAAACAAAAAATGCTAAGAAATCATTTCATTCTATTGTCCACACATGGAATTCTCAAGAAGATCTACATCAACAAAACATACAAATATGTTATCAATATTCAAACAAATATATTTTAAATAGTATTTTTATTTTCTTAGGTAATTAGCTAGAATTTTTTTAATATTATGAATCACTTGGTCATTAATTTTTTTTATGCAATTAATTTTTTTTATGCAACACCCATGTCTTCAAATCATGAGACAACTTACACAAATAGATTTAGAAAACAACTATGAATAGCTCCTCAATTTTGTGGAATGACACACGATGTGTGGAGATGGTGTGTGTTTGCATAAGAAAAGAGGAAAAAATATTTGTAGGTAAGATAATCAATCATTGAAATAGTAACATGGTAGATAGATAGATTCTCTTACATTTGAAATCAAGACAAAAATTAGACAACTTGAAAATGATATCTCTTGAAATCTTTTACATTAATTAATCTAAAATATAAATATTAAATTTATTCTTATTAAAATTCAATCAAATATATATTTCTATCATAACTCTATTATCTAAAATTATTTATTCGTATAAATTTATTTAATTTCAGTAGAAAATATTATGAATGTATAATTATTAACAATGTGCACCCAACACACAAAAACCAATGAAGAATTGAAGCCCATCATAGTTATACCTATGGTTATCATAATTGTTATGATTAATAAATAGATCATGCTAAATTTTGGGACCTAACAAGGTGTGGTACACTTTTCTCAAGTTCTTGTGTGGGAATTATTTGTCAACTTTAGTAATCCTCCCATTTAAAATTAAAAGAAAGAAACAAGAAACAAAATAATAAATGATTGTTTCAATAACATAAAATATAAAGAAATTACTATTTACTTAATATCCTATCAAATCAAACTTCATCTTCATGTTTAAAATGATTAAATATTTTATTTAATTTTGGAGGTTAAAGGGTAGCAAATAGTTGGTTTGATCTATGTGTGTTAATGATAGACCACCAAAAAATTAATAAGTTTAAAATTGGAAAAAACATAATATTATTGATTATCCTCATAAAGTGGCACAATATATGCACATGCGACATACAATTTTTTCAAATGAGATATTACATAAAGAAATGAAAGTAAAAGAAAATTAGAGTAAATATGAATGGTAACATTCACTCTATGTGCATTGATTCATCCAATTAGACAACTCATGAAATATGGACAACCTTGATTGGACAAATGATCATAAATGAAAAAGACTAAGAAATACTTCCATAATATTGTTCATGCATGTAATCCTTAAGAAGATCTACATCAACAAAACATGTAGATATATTATCAATCCTTCTAAAGCTGAGTATTTTTATTTTCTCAATATAACTAACAAATTCTTTTACATTATGAACTATAGACATTACAAATTTTTATGCAACATCCATGTCTTCAAAATACAAGACAAATTACACAAGGGGATATGAAACATGCCTACAAAGAGCTCCTCATTTGTGTGGAATGACATATGATGTATAGAGATGAGGCATGACTACATAAGAAAAGAAAAAAAATAGTTTATAAGCAAGATAATCAAACATCAAAAGAGTAACATGAAAGATAAATAGATTTCTTTGCATCTCAAATCCAAACATAAAATAAACAACTCAAAAATGATATCTTTTGACATCTTTCACATAAATTTATTTATAACATTTACACTAATTTTATTCCAATTAAAGCCTATAAGGGCGTGGTTTGGTGGTCAAGTCACTTGGTTGTAGTGATGGCCACCAGGGTTCAAACCCTCACTGGGCCAAAGTGCTCGCAGACCTTGTGCCTTCACTAGGCCATTGCACTCGCGGGTTTGGTTGTTTCTTGCGATTTCTTGTACCCAATTCATAATTCCGGTCAAAAACATTTATCCCTAATACTATAGGTGCATTGCACCTTTTGTAAAAAAATAAAATACAAATTATTCCAATTAAAATATAATCAATCAAATTATTAACAATATATACCCAACACACATAACTAATATAAAATTGAAGCACATCATAACTATAACTCGTAATTATTATGATCAATAAATAAATCAATCGTGCTATATTTGAAACCTATCAAACTCTGTGTGAGGATTATTTATGTCAATCCCTCATTTAAAATTCAAAATAATAATAAACTAGCTATTGCACTTTTTGTGCGCAATTGGGTACGCCGAATTTTTGGTTGGAATAGTTATATTGTTTGAAATGGATCAACCTTAGTAAATTTTAAAAATATAATCAGCACAGACACACACATTAGAATCTGATAAGCAGCAAAAAAAGGAAACATAAGAAAGCAAGATCACTTCTCACTCCTAAAACTCCAAATTACATGAAATGAATCGATAAATTAGCAACTGCTTAAGAATAAACCAATGACAGACATATCTTTCACCCAAGCAAAGTAATGCACATCAGAAAAGAGCTTTAACAAAGAAAACCGATAAAAACTTCCAAGGAAAAATGTGCAACGAATTCTAAATTCCAGCAAAGAGGCAAAATGCAGGATACAAACTATAATATTTAGAAGACCATATTCTTTGTTGCAATAAGATTACAAGCATTTATGGTTAACTTAAAAATAGGGCATTGTTCCAGTTCAAAGCACAAATCATTATCACTGTACCATCTGCTACAGCAACCACTACATCATGAATAAAACAGACATTCTATAACAATCATACCAGAGCTTGTCCATAATGTAAAGGGGGAATGGTTATCAAATACAACGAGCCTATAAAGCTTGTTATCAGGCAAAAAAATGCTATCATCCATATCCATAAACCTTCGGATTGTTGGGACTACCACAATTAAAAGAGTGTGTGTCATGTCAAGCAAAACACGCATACTAGGGACGATAGTAAAACAAACGTGAAATAAAATAATGTTACCCAGGACCTGGAATCAAGTACTTGAGGGAAAGAGTCCTTAAGCAAAACTCTAAATTGGGGGTGCCTGGCAAGGAGCCTTGCTTCGAAGACTTTAAGACCCCAATCAAGGAGCGCTTGTAAGATATTTTGGGGATAGATAGGCAGCTCATTGGCAAGAATAAGACCCAGAATTAACTACTTGTGGACCGTTGTCCTTAACCAAAAAACCCCAAACCGAAGTGGCTTGGCAAGGAACCCCACAAATTAAGGATTTGGCGCACCAATTCACGGAGCAATTTTAAGAAAAAGTATAGCATAGGCACCCCACTTTTAAGAACATAACCCAGAATTGTAAGTTGAGAAGATCATAAAGACACTTGGGTAATTTCAGAAACTTTAACTAAAAATCTAATTCTTTTTCAAGTTAGAATAGTCAAAAGCACAAGAGCACAATTCAAAAAGGTGAAAGAAAAGGTTATAATCAGTCAGAACTATGACTGAATAGATACCCCACAGGGACCCAGTGTCTAAACCAGGTATCTATGCTAATATAAGTAGAACTTCGGGTCTTCACCAATCTAAGCAATAAGCTTCAGTGCAAATGATCTAACACAACGCATTCTTTTTAGAGCAATTTTGCAGCCACTTAAATATTGATATGGCTCCGTTGAGACAATAATCCAACAATTAAATCTTGATACAAAACTAGAAATCACTAATAATGGAGATTGTGAATTGTCGTGAAAATCTGACCTGCCTGAAGATCAAAATTTACTCGCAGGTTCGCCCTACCCGATAACCTAAGAACAAAAGGAGATGAGGCCAGCCACAAGTCCTACAAACATTGTTAGGACGGATGCCTATATGACCTGTCATGTAAGCAAATGAAGCAATGCTTTGCCAACATGCTGCACCTTTTTTCTTGAAGCTTTCCACAAAAGTCAAGGCTTCCCAAGCTGACTCAGAACTTGATTCTCATAATTGTAACCAATATCCTCCATAGAAATCCCTGGACTTGGCATATAGACTGAAAAAACCGTATCCTCCAGGGAATATTTATTAGAGCTTTAAAAATTAAAAAACGCTTCAAAAAATGATTTTCAGTATTGCACAAGATCAGCTCCCGAGCCTACACCTCCATGGAATGTATAATCACAAGTTGTATGAATGTGACAATTGTCATAATGATAACATGGGTGTCGATGTGAAGAAACCCACATAAACTTGGTATCATAGAGTCATCTAAGGAGTGTCTTCTAAGCCTTAGAGTGATCTAAGCTTGGTTTCCATACACGAAGACAAATCTGTGGGGGTGCATAGGGTTTCCATTAATAAAGACATGTTTGGAGTAAAAGCTCTGCCTACCCACATTCAAATTGCATACAAGTACTCTACCGGCATGAAGACCTATCATATCATCTAAACCAAAAAAGAAGTTATAAAGGAGTCATTTTGTTCAACCTAAAAACCAAGAAACAACAGAGTTCCCCGCAAGACAAAAAAAGGCTCTCCATGGAAAATAGCAATGTTAAAGCAGATCCAACTAACAAATTTACAAAAGCGACGAAAAGGTATGAACCCTAAAGCGAGAGAAGCCAATGAAAAATCCAGATCCATAAAGCTAGCCAAAAATGCCAATAGAAAAGTACAAAATACGCACCGTTTTAGCAAGGGCACAGGCACGATCTGGAGAATTCAAAATTTCGTAATAAAATACAGAGAAGTTAAGCGCCAGGCCAAGCCTAATAGGATGCGTCGGGGTCAGCTCGGCCACCGCAATATCCTGCAAAGGACCAGGCCATCACAAACCAATACAACTTGCAAAGCACAAACAGATTAGGCTTCAAAGAAAAGGACAAAAAAGAGGGATAACCTGCGCAGCCTTGTCAGCGAGCAAGGTACTCTCAGCGGCCTCCTTGCGCTCTGCTCCGGTTTTAAACTCGGCAAGATACCGATGGTAATCGCCCTTCATCTTGAGATAAAAAACCTTGGATTCACCGGTGGTGGAGGAAGGAATGAGATGTACAGATCTACAACACAAAAGGTCTGTAATCTTCTGCTACTCGCAAAAGATCTATGTAGTTAATGCCATTATTTCTTCTCAAGCCTTCATTTCCGGGATTTTGACTTCTTTGCGCGCTGACAGCGATTGTATTGATGGCATTCAAATCACACTCTGCGTTAATATGAGCAGATATGAATGCATAGTTGTTAGATCATAAATGCTGCAGAGACCAGAGACGTGAACGGGTGCGATCAAACTCTTACACCGTAGCTTACAAGACAGAAAGTGACAGAAAGTAATGAAAAACTGGTGACTGGCGATTTCAAACCGATCAACGGTCACAGTCTGCAGAGTCATCTCCGGGATGAAGCAAGCCGTCGATAGCAAAAATTGGTTTGGAGAAGTTCATAATAGGATACGCCTTCGGCGTAAATAATTGTTTCAATGACATAAATAGAAAGAAAGGACTATTCATAATGTATCCCATTTTACCAAACTTCAATGAAAAACACATGTTTATTTTTAAAATGATTATTAAATATATTTTTTAAATGTGGAGGCTAAAGGGTAGCGAAGGGAGGGTACCATGGGACGGTGTTTGAGTAGACCCCACCGACCAATCCAAGGTGTGGCCAGCTCAACTCATTTGCTTTTCTCTTTGATAAGGACGTTTTGGTACCCGATGTTTCGTTGTGGAAAAATATGTTGCGTGCCGACTTTAATAAACATTTTGTCGGATTAAAGGGTACCTTCTCCTTTCCTTACGAAACTATTTAAAAAATACTTTAAGGTTGTTGATTAGGTATTTAGCTTATTTTATTAAATATGTTATTATTAAATTTATTTTAGAATTCATGATTGTTTGACTTTTTAGATGTTTAAGAGATCATTACAGTAAATACATTGAATGTCTTTAGATGTTAATGACTAATATTAAATTGTGTTAAATAAGTGTTTAGTTGGTTTAAGGTGGAATGGTGGATAGCATAAATCGGTCAATTTTGAATTTTTGAATTTCAAAATGAAAAAGAGACGAGTTCATGATTGCAAAGTAGTACTCATGACTACAAATTTATTTCGAAATGGACTAATATGCAAATTCAAGCGGTGGATAGATAAATGAAGGTAGATGCATAGATGCATGTGTTAAATAAGTGTTTAGTTGGTTTAAGTGGAAGGATGGATAGAGTAAATCGATCAATTTTGAATTTTAAAATTGAAAGGGGATGAATTCGTGACTAATAAGTAGAATTCATGATTACAAACTTATTTCGGAATGGACTAATATACAAATTCAAGTGGTAGATAGATAAATGAAGGTAGATGCATAGATACATGTGATAAATGAGTGAATAAGACAAATGCATAAGAAAGAGAGAGTGTGTATAAATGGATAGAGTGGGGATACAAGGTATGGGGATATTTGCATGTATAAATGAATAAAAGGCTAGAGGAATGAGCTCAACTCCACAAAATATTGTGTCATTTGTCACTATACACATGTAGTAAGATATTTCCTCAAAATAGGCATAAAGTTAAAGCAAAATGACATGGGTATGCATACTTAACCATCACACACTCACACAGACAAAGACACACTTGAAGATAAAAATGAATTGTGATATTGCTATCAGGATTCAACTGTGTAGTTTTACGAGTCAAACTCATTGACCCATGTTTCATGAGTAGTGGTTCACAAAAACCCATCTCTCATGATAATGAATGGTCCACTTAGCACCCATTGCATCTAGGTGATGCTCATAGAGGTGAAGCATTGGGCCTTCCTAGGAGGTCACACATCCCAATACTACTCTAGCTCAAGCGCGCTTAACCACATAGTTTTTCCCCAAGGTTAAGCCTACTTAGGATAAAAATGAAGACATGTAAAGGTATCTAGGCTAATATATGCAATAATGTGATTTACTCTCTTGCAACACACTAATCCAATAGAAAATACAAAAAATATGCATTTAAAACTAGAAACAAATAATTATATTGCACTCGAGAAGTCATAATTATATTATATCTTGAGCCTTATCAAGGGACCGATATCCTTTGAGTAAGCTCAATCCAATGAAATTTGTGTTGTCCTTACAATAGCTTATGCATCATATTTAAAGTAGTTATAGTTAAGTTAACTGCTCTTTTTCAAGCATGTGGGATTATTCTTAATAGGTCAAAGGATGAATTAGAAAGCACGTGAATCTAAATCCTTGATTACAATCAGGATCAAAAGGAAAAAGTTAGGATAAAGTGGTCCTAATATCTCCCCTTAAAAATTTTTGTCCTCAAATTTGAAGGGTAGGAAGTTGTTGAATTGGGTGTAGGGGATCCCAAGTAGCATTTCCTAATTGCATGGCATGCCACTAGATCAAGACCTCAATGAGTGTGCACTTGTGAAGTTGGCATGAGTGCATGTCCAAGACAATTTATCTAAAGAATAATGGACACTTCAACATTGAGCTCAAGAATTATTTTAGCAATGACTTGTTGCCTAAGAACTTCCTTCAAATAGGAGACATGGAAAAGAAGATGAACACTGGAGGAAGGTGAGAGGTTCAACTTTTAAGCTACTAGTCCAATCCATTAAAGAACAATGTAAGGGACATATTTTTTGGGCAAGCTATGGTGGCATTTCATCCTAAGGAAAACTATTATTGGGTTACAACCAAAGAAAATCATATCCTTGAGATGAAAATATTATTAAGAATGGTGTTGATTGGCATAGTGCTTCATGTAGCTATGAACCATGTGGATATTTTCATGAAGGATTTGAAGAATACCATATTGTATGCTAAGTGTATTGTCCACTATATTTAGTGGATAACTTTGTAGAATATGAGAGAGAAATAATGGCAACTTCTAGCCATAAATTGCTTCACATAAGGTCACTTTTTGTGTGTGTGATATGAGGTTTTATATTATCATTCTACTAATCATATCCACTTAAGCCAATTGTGTTGTTTCTTAGAAGAAAAAAATAAAATATATGCTTCTAAATATTTGTTAACTATTTTGGTTTGACCATCTATTTGGGGGTGATACCTCGAGCTCATCTACAATGTTTCTTTAATTCTGCTAAATAATTCTTCCTTAAAATAACTTGTAAATACTGATTCATGATATAATACTATAGAAGAGAGGATGAAATGTATACAAAAAATGGCCAAGAAAGCTTTGGATTGTGGTGGAAGAGGCTTAGGGTGGACCAAGGCACACAAGTGGACATATTTAGAGAGATGATATACCAATAGTACAACTAATTTTCCTCCAAATTTTAGAAGGTTATCAATGAGATCCTTGGAAATATTCATCCAAATACATGTATGAATGGGTAGTGGTTAGAGTAAGCTTGGAGTCACAACTATTTCAACCTTATGATGTTGGAAAGTATCACATTTAGTAATGGATCACATGATATCATCATTAATCCCATGTAAAAATAAATTGTGACAAACTCTCTCATATTTTTTTCAAAACCCTAAATGACCATCTAATGAAGATGCATGAAATTCTAGAATATTTTTATGATAATTTTTTATACAACCATAAATGGTGTCCATCCCAAGAGTGATTGAGTGATGAAGTAGGATTTGTAGATAGTTGGTGGATGTAATGTTGGTTCGATCACATTGCCATTCTTACACCCATTTAGGAAGTGACATGTAAGGTGTAGATAGTGAACACAATCCTTAGATTGGTGAGAGATAACATTTGCTACCATAATATCATTTACCTTTTTATAAGTGATCTCATAGTCATACCCTATGAGTTTGATGACTCATTTATACTAAGTTGGTGAGGATATTATTTTCTCTAAGAAATATTTGAGACTATGGTGATTTTTTAATACAAAAATGTTATCGATATGGCTACCGCTTTCAACAACATTAACATGGCCATCATCTCTTTTTATAGGTAGAGTAAACCAAATTGTTCCTTAATAAGGCATTATTGGTGAAGGTGATAGGGTGATCGCCTAGAATGACAATACACCTTGATTCCAAATTGCCACAAGCATCACTTTTAAATAAATAACTTGGGTAAATGTGGCATGGCTAACATAGTTTTTTCAACATAGCCTATTTGAGAATTTAAAGGCATGTTCAGTTGTGGTAGTCCATGAGAAGGAATCCTTTTTAGCAAGGCAATCAATGGAATGGATTTTTTTAATTATTTGAAAATTTTCTAATAGTAGCTAGTGAAATCAAAAAATCCACAAAGGCTTCATTATTGTCTTGGGTGTTAGCAAATTTTGTATGACATGAATTTTATTAGGCTTGAATTTAACATGTGTCGAGGAGATAATGTGTCTAAGGTACTCAATTTCCTTTTGACCAAAGGAGCAATTGGAACATAACTAACCATCTACAAGGGACTATAATTTTGGTCAAGGTACTATAAATTCTTACCCCATTTTGCTATAGATCAAAATTTCATTAAAGAAGACTATGATGGGAAGAATGGTTGAAAGAGTTTTTTCATCAATCCCTGTATTGTGGATGCAAAATTTGGAG